>OY796884.1:32074536-32306536 GCA_963680785.1 Diplosoma virens
ATACTTGAAAGAAAGATAGCCCTTTCAAAAATTAAATTTTTTCACGTAAAAGAATCTAGTGTTTCCATACAAAAAACTTTACAATGTGCGATTCTTGAGAGAATTTTAAAATGGTGACAATTAGGCTCAAAGTTTTACAATTTTTAACACCTAACCACAAAACCTCCGTCTGAAAAATGTATAAAATTATATTCGTGGATCAATTTTTAATATCAATTAATGAAGTTTTTGGTTAAAACATTTATTTGGGTTAAAGAAAAACTAAAGTATTTTTGGTTAAACTAGTGCAATAATTTAAAACTTGACCACAAAACGTTGTTGCGGAAAATGAAATTTAAAAGTTTAATTTTTAATATCCGTATACGTTTTCTTTGACATCGTTGATGTCCACACCTTTTTCTTAGAGGTTAGCAACGTTCAAGATAAAAGAGTGAATTTGTTGGTTTCTTAATTTGTGTTTTTTACCCCAACCAAAACCGTATCCTGAAAGCAAAATTTTTAGATATTTTTTAAAAATCCTGATTTTTTGAAGAGTTTATTTTTAGATTTCGAGCTAGTCAATAAGTTTATTAAATAATTTCAGTTTGGTTTGTTTTCATTTAGACATAAGAACTAACTGCGATAGGTCTTGATAGAATAAATCTTAATATATTTTCAAAATACAACCGATTTTTCTTGGAATTGATCTTACTTATACAAAACTTTTTAAACTTACGTTGGTCTTATTTGATTTCAAATTTTATGTTAATTTTAGAAAATTTAGTTGGTAAAATGAATTAAAATGTTCAGTTTTATGATGAATTTCTTTAGTAAAAGTGAAAAAATGTAAAACTTTTTAACATAAACGGTTGCAATTGATTGGGGATCAAACTAAGCGGTGTTTTGAAATCAAAATATTTTTGGTCAAGCTTGTAATAAATTTTTCTTTTCACAGAAAATTGTTAAAAAGTATAAAAATCAAGGTGTATTATAAAAATTTTCGCTTACTCTATTTTTACTCTGGAAATTAAGGTAACCAGATTTTCAAACTCCGATCATGAATATGTCAGGAAACGAAATACGCTATGAACAGGATACGGCCAGCTTCTGTGTAAGAGAGAGAATTGGACGCAATTATCAAAAGCATATTGTCACGCTTACAGAGATTACGGGTAGCTTTCTTATTATTAAAAGTTTATAAAATGACCAAAAGAATAAACATATTTAGAACTGAATTCATTTTTGAAACAATTAAAATTTTGACACTAGAAAGCGAATTCATACTCCATAAAAATAATAACTATGTTTGAATTTGATTACAAAAGTGGAAAAAAGACGACTTTTTTATTATGAAACAGCTGCTTATTGAACACGAATAACGTATCAATAAAAATTTTTGTTTAAAACTTTTAAGAATTACTTTGACTGCGAATAAAAATCAAGGTTGTCAAGAAAAAAATTCAATTTAGGTGTAACAAAAAATCAAGCTTGTTTAGAAAAAAAGTTAAATATAGGTATGACAAAAATCAAGGTTGCTTAAAGAAAAATTGAGATTGGGTATGACAAAATCAAGACTGCTTAGACAAAAAGTTTTAAAATTGAATAAAGGTACCTAAAAATCAAGCTTTCTTAGGGAAAAATTAAATGAAGGTATCTAAAAAATGCCAAGAAAAAAATTAAGCAAAGGTATAACAAAAATTGAGGTTGTTAAGAAAAAATTGAAGATAGTTATGACAAAAATCAGGGTTGTTCAGAAAAAAATTGAGTTTAGGTATGACAAAAATCAAGATTGTTAAGAAAAATTAAAGATAGGTGTGACAAAATCGAGGTTGTCAAGAAAAAAATTAAACAAAGTTATGAGAAAAATCAAGGTTGTTTAGAAAGAAATTGAGTTTAGGTATGACAAAAATCAAGAATACCAAGAAAAAATTTAACCTAGATATAACAAAACTAAGGTTACCAAGAAAAAAATTGAAGATAGTTATAAAAAAAAAATTAAGGTCTTCAAGAAAAAATTAAACAAAGTTATGACAAAAATCGAGGTTGTTAAGAAAAAATTGAAGATAGTTATGACAAAAATCAAGATTATTTAGAAAGAAATTGAGTTTAGGTATGACAAAAATTAAGATTGTTAAGAAAAATTAAAGATAGGTGTGACAAAAATCGAGGTTGCCAAGAAAAAATTAAACAAAGTTGTGAGAAAAATCAAGGTTACCAAGTAAAAATTAAACGTAGATATAGCAAAATCAAGATTGCCGAGGAAAAAAAAAATTGAAGATAGTTAAAAAAAAAATTAAGTTTTTCAAGAAAAGTTAAACAAAGGTCAAGAACTTCTAAATCAAGGACATGCAGGCGCTAGTTTCAGATAATCCTAGCGAAGGCGACTGTTTTTTCTATTAATTTGCACAGGCGATAAAAGCTTATTGTTACATCATAGGGTAGACTTTGTGATCTACAATGCTAACTATGGTAGGTTCATTTACGAAAATTTAAATGTATGTTACCGAGGCAGTTTAATCCTAGTAAGGTGTACTCAAGTTTCATTATAATTAAAAAGAATAATAAGAAATACCGTTTAATGATTTTTAAAATTAAATAAGAACAGCATTAAAATTTATAGCAAATTGAGGAAAGTTAGGTGGAGTGTCAAAACTGGTTGGCATAGGGATAGGCGAGTGTTAGGTAATAGGTAGGCCTATTTAGGCCTGTTTAAGATAATAGGCTATTTTAGTGACCCGGCGACACCATTCTCCGGTTGGCCGGCAGATAAACGCATTGTTCTGATTGGTAATTGACTGTTTTTTAAGGGTTGTTACTTGTCAAATCAACGGCGTCGCTGCAAGTGGTCGTAAAATGTAGTCAGGTAGTGTTACTTCAAAGCTATCAAAATTTCAGAAAATTTAGGTGACCTCCTCAATCAATCATTGTTTTATTTTAAGTGTAGAACGCACAGTAAATACGAGCTTACATAAAGAAGATAAAGTTGAGTCGTAGGCCTAGGGCTCTAGGGCCTACTACTACTAGAAAAAGATATTCAACTGTCGAGGGCTCAACTTTTTCCCATCATTCTGAATAAATGACAAGTGAATTTTCCATGCATATTGACCACTTTTTACAATTTTTTCAAACTTACTCACACTAAGAAATCGGGTTCAAATGGAGAGTCGGCCGTGATGAAAATTTTTTTGTAGTTAAAGCTATCTCCTGACTTCCTAACCCTCACCCTAACTTACTGTATACCTTTACACCCACTATACCTTTACCTCCTAACCCTCACCCTTATAGGGGTGAGGGTTAGGAGGTCAAAGAATAGGTTAGATTTAACTACGCTGCGGTACTAAATTTTCATTACGGCCGACATGGTAAATTTTCATCACGGACGACTCTCCATTTCAGAAATCGCGTTGTTAAATAACTTTAGAAACAAAACAATCCATAAAATTGTTTTAAATGATATACTTTGTAATGTCAAAAAACAAAAGGTTTCGACCGGTTTTTTACCGGCCGGTCAGACCGGTCAAGGTTTGTGAGTAATATTGATAATTATTTTTCTCTTTTTTCGAAGAGCATTAATTTACGTAATTATGCCGAATAAATGTGGAATTGTGAATTGTAGAGGAAACTACGACCTTTTATCAAAACGTAGAATATTCAAACTGCCCAGGCTTGATCCTGAGAGGCAGAGGTGGCTGGCTGTGATTCCTCCTCGCAAAGACTTTAATGTTGCAAATGCTAAATCTTTTTTTATTTGTGAGAAGCATTGGCCACAAAATCCTCCAATGAAGAAACTGCCAGGTGGAACAACAAGACCAGCTGTTGCACCTAGCATTTTTGATGTACCTGCTTCATGTCTGCCGACCCCCCAAATCCCTCCTCGCCCTGCAAAGCAAGTAGACAAACAACTTGACGTTTTTATGGCCAGAGACAGGATCAAGTCGTTCAGTGAATTTCTACCTGACAAGAAACTTCACAAGGAATATAACAATGTTGTGATTACCCGAAGATCTGACAGGTGTGCTTTCCTTTTTATGTCGTCTGACTTTCGTGAATGCGAAATGACTGTTCTGGTTGAAAACAAGTCAACGCTATGTTCTCCTCTTACGTGTTTTGCATACAAGAGTGGAATTCGCGTACCCCTAGGAACTATATTGAACCCCAATAATGGCCTCAGTTCCTATTCACAGTTTTATGCTGTTGTGCATACTTGCTTTAACTATAAAATTCCTCTGGATAAAGTGTTGAAGAAAGTAGTTACTGTGCTTCAGGCTCAAGAAACTGAAGACAAAAAAAAAGGCAAAAAAATCGATTTTATTATCAATAATTTGAAGCTTCTAGTCAACAAAAATTTTACTGTAAAAGACTACTGCTTTGCTGTGGGATCTTTTCCACACTGCAATTATGAAGTACTCCGTGAGTATCTAGTTTTGCCAAGTAGAAGAAAATTGCAAGCTGTCGTCTCTTCAGTGAATGTGAAGGACATTTTATCAAAGACGTTTGCCAAACTTCAAAAGCCTCAACAGAAAAATGTAGTTCTCTTAGTTGACGAGATGAAGATTCGGCCAACAGTAGCCTTCTCCGGAGGAGTCCTCAGTGGCATGGCCAAGAATGACCACAACGCAAAAGCCACTTCAATGCTTTGCGTCATGTCCAAGTGTCTTCATCGAGGCCCCAGCATCATGGTATCTGTTACACCTGTCCATAAATTAACAGCTTCTTTTCAATTTGAGGTGGTGAAGCAGGCTGCCATGGTTGTAGAACAGGCTGGAGGCACTGTTCTTGGGTCCATCACAGACAACCACAAGATCAACCAGCTTTACTGCAAGATGTTCGATCGTCCATCAGAGTCGGATTACCCTGCCACTGCTACTCATCCTTTAGATAACACACGGAGTTGGTACCTACTGTTTGACACAGTGCATCTATTGAAGTGCATAAGAAACAACTGGATATCAGGTGAGTCTACACTATTTTTGATTTGCTGTATGTAACATTTTAATACAAATTTTGAAAAAAAGCTTGAAAGAAAATTATTTTATTTTAAATGAAAATCTTTGATTATAACTGGAACTTAATTGACGAATAAAAAGAATAACAATTCCGTGATTTTTTTATTTAATTTTTAATTGTGTTGGTATTCATGCATTGGACTGCGTTTTGCTGTATTTCGACATTTCTGTTTGTGAGAGTTTTTTTGCGCAATAAGTAGATTTGTCAATTTTGATTGCTCTTAATAAGAAATTTAAATATTATTATCTATGCAAAGACTTCGTATCTATTATAAAAATATGATTTGCAAAAAAATTTAAGTACCAACAGCGAACAATTATTACTCGTGATTTTACTTAAAATAGCCTAAGAAAAAGCACTTACAAAATAATTATATCTTCATGTAGTTCTTACGTGAAAAAGTTTTGTTTAATCAGTGACAGAAAAAAAAATGAAATGAATACTGCAGCACCAAAACAAAAAATGCCAGCATGAGATGATTTTACTGTTTGTTCCTTTTGTTTCAGAGGCTTGCCAAAAGATGACTTTCGACAACCAAGTCACTGGTTCCTTCAACAACGTCAGAAAGCTATACGATGCTGAGAAGGCAAACCTTTTGAAAACATCTCCCCTGACAGATGCTGCTGTTCGACCTTCAAAACTTCAACTGCAGAATGTCCAGCACGTGTTGAAAGTTTTCAACGACAAAGTTGAAGCTGCCCTCAGGCTCCAGAAGTGTGGCGACACAGCCGACTTTATTCAATTTGTGCTTAATTGGTGGAATGTTGTGAATGTGTCATCAAAACATCAAGAAGTGAGGCTAAATGATCCCCACCGGCATGTTCAGGACCACACCACTACCAACTTGTCCGATTATCTACAGATTTTCCAGAAAGCCCCTTCTGGGCACGGAAAAGGCAGAAAGCAGTGTGTAACCCATGACACTAAGAAAGCACTTGTGCAGACCATGCAAGGCCTGACTTCCATTTGTGCACACCTCCTGACCCATGCTGGCTTCCAGTATGTACTTCTTCGTGAGCTGCAGAGTGACAGGATAGAGCAGGGGTGGGCACGCTTTTTGGACGGCGGGCCAAAATTTTTTTAAACTTTGACAAGCGGGCCGGACTATGTGAATGTATGAAACGGACAAGAGTGTTAAGCTGTAGCATAGTTTATTAAAGGCTGTTTACAATAATAAACCAGTTATAAATGATAAAAAATCTTGCTGTAATGTTACATTTAATTGCAGTCTTTAAGCCACGTTTTTCTTTGCCAAAGTATCAAAATCTGGGGATAGCTTAGTTGTCGCGATTGTTAAAACAGATTTTAGCTGAGTATCAGTTGAACGAGATTTGTGGTTTGATTTGTTAAAATTCATCAAGCTGAAAGTCTGTTCACAAATGTATGTTGAGCCAAAGAGAACCAACATTCTCTGCGCCATTTTTTGTATATTCAGGAACGTAGCATCATTTAATAAAGCGTAAAATTCATTCAGCTTCAGGACTTGAAATTTCTCTTTCAAAAGGTAGTCACTCTGAAGGTCAATCAATACCAATTGTAACTCCTGTGGTGCTGTCAGAGCAACTCGAGATAGGGAGGCTGAGACAATATTAAATGATTTTTGGAGTTTTATAAAATCTTGGAATCTACGGCAAAATTGTTGATGCAGATTATCCAGTAACTTGCTGTATTTATTTACATGTTTAGAAGCTTCTTTCATAGTCACTAAAGTGGGGAAATGTACAAACGAATTGCTTAGCAATTGTTCTAAAAATAAAGTCAGTTTAGATTTAAAAGCTTTAACATTCGTGTACATCTCGAGAGCGAAAAGATCTTTCCCTTGCAACTTCGTATTCAAGTCATTCATGTGTGTCAATATGTCTCTTGCAAAAAAAAAATCACAAAGTTAATCTCCGTTTTCTAGTTCAGGAAAGTCATCACCTTTTCTGATTAACTACATAAATAAGCAAATGGCCTGTTTAAGTACCCAGAAACGTTTACATGCTTTTCCCAAACTTAACTTAACATGAGAATGGTAAAGCAAGTCCTGGTGATCAGAATCGATTTTTTCGAAAAACTTTATAAACTGTCAATGGTGAAGTCCTCTTCCTTTTATGTAGTTGATCAGTTTTATCACTGCCTTCACCACATGATTAAGCTGCAGTACAGACTTACACAAGGCCTCCTGATGGATGATGCAGTGCAAAAAAGTTATATCCATGTCAGGGTTTTCCTCTTTCATCTTATCTTGTGATATGTGATTAAACTAGAAGTCACAAATAAATTTTCAACGATTTTTTAACTGTGATGTAACAAACGCTTAGTTATGAGAAAAGAATTACAGGCATAAACAAGGAAACTTCAACAAGATCAATTGATTCGTATGCTTGGGCATTGGAATGTGATTTTTCTGTAGGGAAAACGGAAACTATATTCAACAATCAGTAATGAATTGCTTTTAAGTACTCGTTCGTGGTAATAGCAGGCGGGCCAGATTAAACAAGCTCGCGGGCCGGATTTGGCCCGCGGGCCGTAGTTTGCCCATGTCAGGGATAGAGGGTGAATTTTCTGTGTACAGGCAATCGACTGGTGCAAATGCTTTTATGACTTCTGGGGATGTCTTGACTGCCTGCAAAAAACGCCTGGCTAGACATGCCGCTTCTTATCTGGAGACCTTGGACGTAAATGGGGAAACCATGGCTCACACGTGTGTTACTAGTGCCATCGATGCTGAGGACTGCACTGAGCCTTCACTCTCTATCCATGAGGAAAGCAGTGCAGCCTATGTGGCAGGGTGGCTGGAGAAAAAGTGTGAGGAACACCTGATCTTCAATGAGGAGGATAAACTAGTCTCAACAGAAGTCAGTGCCTTTATCTCCGAAGTTTCACGAGGCTCCCTGAAAATCCCCCACCAAACCACTTTTGACCTTGTGCGATGTGGACTTGCCTTTATCACCAAAGCCAGACACAGGGCCTGCTGCTGCAGGAGACTCATGATGATTCTGCAAGTGATGGAGGACTACAATAACCTGAACACTAGTGACAAGCTCAGACGACACGTGGCAAATGTACTTTTGAAAGGTCTGCATAACTTGGAAAAGGATCAGCAAAAGAACGCCGTCCTCCTCCAGACATCAATCAAGAAAGCGCGCTTGTCCGATTAAGTTTATTAGCAATTGAAAAGTTTTTTTTATTTCTTATAACTGTAATTTTTATGTGTGAAAGTTTTTATGTCATATTAAATATTTATGTCTATTTAGCGCTGTATATGGCAGGTTTCAGGTATTTCACTCAAGGGTAGTTCTGTGGGCATGGTATCACATATTTGGGTATTTATCCCTCAATATGCGTTTAAACGTTTTAATGCTTTTGTCTGAAGCAATTACGGACCAATCATTAATTGATTTCAGTAATACATTAGCACTTATACAGTAAAGATGATCGCCTTCGCTAGCAAAGTCTGGACATAGACAATGCATGTCCTTGATTTAGAAGTTCTTGACAAAGGTATAACAAAATCGAGGTTGTTAAGAAAAAATTAAGCAAAGGTTTGACAAAACACAAGGTTGTTTAGAAAAAATTGAGCAAAGGTATAACAAAAATCAAGTTTCTCTAGAAGAAATTGAGGTTAGAAATGACAAAAATCAAGGTTACCAAGAAAAATTAAACAAAGATATGACAAAAACCATGATTGTTAAGAAAAATTAAACATAGGTATGACAAAAATCAAGGTTGACAAGAAAAATTAAGGTTAGGTATAACAAAAATCGAGGTTGTCAAGAAAAAAATTGAAGATAGATATCTAAAAATCACGGTTGACTAAGAAAATGTTTGAAGAATTAAACAAATGTGTGACAAAAATCAAGGTTGTCAAGAAAAGACTTAAACAAAGATATAATAAAAATTATGGTTGACAAAGAAAAATTTTGAAAAATTCAACAAGGTGTAACAAAAATCAAGCTTGTATAGGAGAAAATTGAAGATAGGAACGGATAAAAATCAAGATAAGCTTTTAAAAATTCTACAAAAGTATAATAAAAATCGTGGTTGACAAAGAAAAGTTTGGAAAAATTCAACAAGGGTATAGCAAAAATCAAACTTACTTAGAAAAAAAATTAAAATAGGTATCTAAAAATCACGGTTGACTAAGAAAATGTTTGAAGAATTAAACAAATGTGTAACAAAAATCAAGGTTGACAAAGAAAAATTTTGAAAAATTCAACAAGGTGTAACAAAAATTCAAGCTTGTATAGGAGAAAATTGAAGATAGGAACGGACAAAAATCAAGATAAACTTTTAAAAATTCTACAAAAGTATAATAAAAATCGTGGTTGACAAAGAAAAGTTTGAAAACATTCAACAAGGGTATAGCAAAAATCAAACTTGCTTAGGAAAAAATTAAAATAGGTATCTAAAAATCACGGTTGACTAAGAAAATGTTTGAAGAATTAAACAAATGTGTAACAAAAATCAAGATTGTCTAAAGAAAAACTTTTAAAATTTCAACAAAGGTATAATAAAAATCGAATTTGTCTAGAAAAAATTGAAGATAGGTGTAACAAAAACCAAGGTTGTGTAAGAAAAATTTTTGAAAAATTGAGCATAAGTATAACAAAAATCAAGCTCGCCTATAAAGAATTTGAAGATAGTTATAAAAATTAAGATTGATTAGAAAAAATTAAACAAAGTTATGACGAAAATCGAGGTTCTCAAGAAAAAAATTGAAGGGAGTTATGACAAAAATCAAGGTTGCTTAGAGAAAAAAGTTTTTAAATTGAACAAAGGTATGACAAAAATCAAACTTTCTAAAAGAAAAATTGAGAAATTGAACATAAATATAGCAAAAATCAAGGTTACCAAGAAAAATTAAACCTAGATATAAGAAAATCAAGATCACCGAGAAAAAAAATTGAAGATAGTTATAAAAATTAAGGTTTTCAAGAAAAACTTAAACAAAGTTATGATGAAAATCGAGGTTGTTAAGAAAAAAAATTGAAGGGATTTATGACAAAAATCAAGGTTGCTTAGAGAAAAAAGTTTTTAAATTGAACAAAGGTATGACAAAAATCAAACTTTCTAAAAGAAAAATTGAGAAATTGAACATAAATATAGCAAAAATCAAGGTTACCAAGAAAAATTAAACCTAGATATAAGAAAATCAAGATCGCCGAGAAAAAATTGAAAATAGTTATAAAAAATTAAGGTTTTCAAGAAAAATTAAACAAAGTTATGACAAAAATCTAGATCGTTAAGAAAAAATTGAAAGTAGTTATGACAAAAATTAAGGTTTTCAAGAAAAATAAATAAAGGTATGACAGAAATTAAGGTTCTTTAGAAAAAAATTGAGTTTAGGTGTGACAAAAATCAAGGTTACCGAGAAAAATTAAACAAAGGTATGACAAAAACCAAGGTTGATAAGAAAAAAATTTAAACAAAGGTCAAGATTGTTAAGAAAAATTAAAGATAAGTGTGACAAAAATCGATGTTGTCAAGAAAAAATTAAACAAAGGTATGACAAAAATCAAGGTTATCAAGAAAAAAATTAATCCTAGATATAAGAAAATCAAGATCACCGAGAAAAAAAATGAAGATAGTTATAAAAATTAAGTTTTTAAGAAAAAATTGAAGGTAGTTATGACAAAAATTAAGGTTTTCAAGAAAATGTTAAACAAAGGTGTTACAAAAATCAAGTTTGTTAAGAAAAAATTAAACAAAGTTGTGATAAAAATCAAGATTTTTAAGAAAAAATTAAAGATAGGTATGACAAAAATTAAGGTTATCAAGAAAAATTCAACAAGGGTCTAACAAAAATTAACGCTTAAACGTGCACAAGTATTGCCTTGAGATTAAAGTTAGAAAAATTAAATCGCTTTTTTGGACTTAGAGTTTACTTAAGGTCAAATCAATACGATTCAGAACAGGAAACGACGCGGCTTTAGGAAATACGTCGTAACTATCTAGAACTTAAAATCGTTTTCAATAGAATTTATTAATTTTATTTTTTTCTTTTAGAACTTATTAATTTTATTGTTTCTTTTCGAACTTATTATTAATATTAATTTGAAACTAAACTGATTTGAAACATAAGCATTAAAAAGATAGGGTTTGGACCTTGGTTCATAAAGTCTAGGGTTCGGAACGCACTGACGTCAGTGCGCCATCGCGCCTCCGAGGGCGCCTCCGGACACCAACGAAAAAAATCATTACATACTACTGTCGAATAACAAACATTTAAACTAACGAGGACTGATCGGATGACCGACGTGTCAGTCCAAGGTGGAATGAAGGTCAATCAGTTTGAGGTTTGTTGGTTTGTTCATTGTGTTATCTTTAATGCAACCGCGAAATTATTGGTAGACAGTGGAGCAAGCATAAGTATGATTCATGTTAAATTATTTCAAAAACTCTATTAACATTGTGCTCTTCTTCAAAACCGATTAATGTGTCATATGTCACCGCTTTAAATGGTTGCCCTGTTCAATGTCATGGTAAATGCGCGCACCCTTAAAATTTTGTGTTAAGGTATAATATGATTGTAGGTGATTTAGATGGCTGTGAAGGCATTCTGGGAGTAGATGTCTTAAATCAGCGTGGTCCAACTACGATGGAATTTGTGCGGCCCGCGGAACAATTTTGTACAAGCAGCGGCAACTTTTTTTTTTTGAAGAACGCTATGATTTTGGGTCGAAAAAGGAACTTCGTAGATTGATTCCAGTTGAAGACCTTTTTTTTTTTTTTAGAGAATACCCTGAGTTTGGGACCAAAATAGGAATTTTAGAGATCGATTCCAGTTGAAGACCTTTTTTTTTTTTTTTAGAGAACACCCTGATTTTGGGACCAAAATAGGAATTTTGCAGACCGATTCCAAGTGAAGACCTTTTTTTTTTTTTTAGAGAACACCCTGAGTTTGGGACCAAAATAGGAATTTTAGAGATCGATTCCAGTTGAAGACCTTTTTTTTTTTTTTTTAGAGAACACCCTGATTTTGGGACGAAAATAGGAATTTTGCAGACCGATTCCAAGTGAAGACCTTTTTTTTTTAGAGAACACCCTGATTTTGGGACCAAAATAGGAATTTTGCAAACCGATTCCAAGTGAAGACTTTTTTTTTTTTTTAGAGAACACCCTGATTTTGGGACGAAAATAGGTGTTTTCAGCCGGCTGAGGCCCGCAAACTCGAATAATTTTGAAAAGTGGCCCACAAGAGTGCAGAAGTTGGACCACCCTGTCTTAAATAATCACAAAGGAATCTTAAATTTAGGTGGGGGTTACCTTGATTTAGGTGGGCATATTATCCCTCTGGATCATTCATCCTTTGTTTCTACACCGGCATGTCGGGATCCGACTTTAGTCCTACCTGAGTTCTTGCAATCAATGGTTGATCGTATTGAGGGGGTTTCAGTGCCTTAGAGGAAACAAATAATTGATCTTATTTGTGAATATCAAGATGTTTTTGCAGATGAACAAGAGTCATTAGGTTGCACTTCTACAATTCGGCATAAAATAGACACGGGTGCAGCAAAGCCGATCAAACAGGCTCCACGTCGTTTACCACAAGCTAAGCGGGAAATAATTGAGGCTGAAATTGACAGAATGCTAAAACAAGGCATTATTGAACCCAGCACCAGCTCGTGGTCATCTTCGGTTGTTTTGGTAGAGAAAAAGATGAGTTCCCTCATTTTTGCCTTGACTTTCGAAAATTCAACAATGTCACTGTTGAAGACGCGTACCCACTTCCAAATGCGGAAGAGCTAATTGACGAATTAAGTGGCTCACGATGGTTTAGCACTTCAGATTTAGCTAGTGGTTGTTGGCAAGTAGAATTGGACCCTATTGACCGTGAGAAAACCGCATTTACTTTACATGGAAAAGAATTATTTCACTTCAAGGTAATGTGTTTTGGACTCACAAACGCTCCGGCTACGTTTCAAAGACTAATGAAAACAGTGGAAAAGGAATTTTATGGAAGATTTGTGTTGTGTACATGAATGATGTCATTTGCTATGCGGATAAGTTTCAAACTGCATATGATAATTTAAAGATAGTCTTTCAACGTTTACGCGAAGCAGGGTTGCGTTTGAAACCTAAAAAATGCAGATTGTTTTCTCGCTCCACTAAATTTTTAGGTCATGTAGTTTTCGTAGACGGAGTGTCACCAGACCCAGAAAAGATGGAAGCAGTACGAACATGGCCAGTCCCTCAAAATGTTACGGACTTGCGAAGTTTTTTAGGTTTTTCTTCATATTATAGAAAGTTCATCATAAATTTTTCGAAAATAGTATGCCCGTTAAAAAACTTAACACAAAAAGGAAACAAATTCGATTGGACACCGGACTGTCAGAAGGCATTTAAAGATCTGAAAAGATGCGTAACACAACCTCCAATTCTGGGATATCCCGCTGTTGATATCTCATTTATACTCGATACCGATGCTAGCTCTCAAGGACTCGGCGCTGTTTTATCGCAAATGCAGGAAGGTCAAGAGCGAGTCATTGCTTATGCGAGTAAGACCTTAAGTAAATCACAAAAACGTTATTGCACTACCTACAGAGAACGTCTTGCGTTAGTTTTATTTGTTAAACATTTTTGACATTACTTGTGGGGACGCCGTTTTGTCGTTAGAACAGATCATAGTGCTTTAACATGGTTGTTATCGTTTCATGAACCAGCAGAAATGCTTGCACGTTGGATTTCAGTTTTAAATACATATGGTTTTTCTATCATTCATCGCAAGGGTATGAATCATGGCAACGCTGATGGATTGTCACCAGGGTTGCGGAGTCGGAAGATTATGATCCGACTCCAACTCCGAATCCAACTCCGACTCCCGACTCCCGACTTTAATCTTGACTACGACTCCAACTCTGACTCCGACTCCCTAGTATGGGCAAAGTATTTATCTTAAATTAGATTTAACTAAGCAAAAATCATCCTTTTGACTTGACAGTTGCACAAAATAAGTCAGGTTTTTTAAATACATAAAAAGATATTTACTTTAAAAATTATGTATATGAGTATATATACATATATAATTGCAAATTACTGGTGCTCTTCAGAAGAGTGCTCAATGGCTTCAATAGTCAGAACGATTTTTCCTGATTATCAAAACACAAATATTAAAAAAAAATTATTAAAATAGTCCCAACAGACTGTTTCACCTGTAAGACTCATCAGAGGACATAGTTAAAATAAACTTTTACGCTTCAGATGAAAACTTGCATCTTAGAAAAATAACGCTACCAAAAGTTTGGGTTTAAACAATTATTTTACTAAAGTTAGTGATTGATTAGCAAACAATTACTATTGTCCAGAGATATTAAAAGAAAACGTGCTGTAATGTTGCGCATAGATATATTCTTAAACTTGGCCGAGCTGCCAAAAAGATTACCGGTAAAGCATAAAAAAGTTTATGAATCATTAGTTAAAAGAAAGTGTTATAAAAGAATCTTTTTAGAAAAAAAGTTTTTATAACACTCTCTCTTAACGAATGATCCATACTAATGTTTTATGCAGTATAAAAAAATTTTTTATAACACTTGCTCTTAACTAATGATCCATAAACTTTTCTACACTTTAAACTTTTCAGCAGCTTGGCCAAGTTTAATACATCTACGAGTATGCGCAACATTACAGCTTGTTTTCTTTTAATATCTCGCGACAAAAGTAATTATTTAATAATTAATCAATCACTAACTTGAGTAAAATAATTGTTTAAACCCAAACTTTTGGTAGCGCTATTTTTCTAAGATGCGAGTTTTCATCTGAAGCTTAAAAATTTATTTTAACTTTTGATTTTTGCTTATTTTATTTGTTTCAACGTAAATAATATTGCTTTTTTTAATTGTTGTGTTCCCTGATGAGCCTCACAGGCGAAACAGTCTGTTGAGACTATTTTAATACATATTTTTTTTGTTATATTTATGTTTTAATAAATACGTATACATATAATTATATTATATACACAACCCATTAAATATAATTCTTACTGTGTTTGAATAAAACATTAATATAAATTACATTTAAAAAACTAAATCGAAATGGCAGACATAACTCGAAACTAAATATGTGTTCTATACTTAATGCTTATCACATTTTCTGAACATCAAAGTATTTTATGGATAATCATAATGTTATCTCTAGTCTATTTTACAGTTATTATTTTTCCCATGGTAAATCGAACCCACGACAAACCTTAATGTTAATACAATTAATAACTTGCGTAGCCCCTGGGTGTAGGACTAGACCCTGAGTGTTGTCTTATGCGTGTAGGACTACATCTAGTCGGTTCGAAACTCAATGAGGTATGCATCACTGACGAACTTTAACAAGAGAAAAACTCGAGTCTGGTGCTTCTTGTGTTTAAGTGGCTTAGTTTCGTTTTTATCAGTAGGTAATGAGGTTAAAACGTAAATATGAATGTTTTATAATTGTAAAAATTTTTACAAATGTAAGTAATAACTATGGAATTTAATGAAAATTTGAAAGCAAAAGTTTATAAAAGCAAAAGAAACAAAAAACCATATGTAAAAGAATTAAAAATTTAAAACCCACAATCATAGACTACAAGAAAAATAATAAAATGCTACTAATTTTAGAATTTTCCTGAATCACCCACTACATATAAAGAAACTCCAGAGAAAAATGTTGACATTTCCATACCAATAATAAGCTCATGCTTATTTCTCTCAAATAAACTTCAGCCATTAGTTTGATGATATGGAGTCAATCTTCACAGTAATTCATGGTTATATATTGATAGTAAGAATACATATGTGAAATTTGTCGGATTTTGAAAACAAAATAAAAGGGGTTCTGTAGTTTCTATCTCATAAATATTTCAATTATTGTAATTTTGTACGAGACTGAACATGCAGGCTCCCTGCCGTTTATTGACATTCATATTAGGAGATTATTAAAAAATTCACCTTGGTTCTAAACTTTGGTTGATATTTCTTTGAAAGAATAGAGCAAGAAGAGTAAGTTTTAATTTTCAAAAATTTTAATTTAATAATTTGCTCGTAAAAATAAAATTGCTACTGTGAGTTTCTTCTTCATTACAGCCCTTTGGTCTGTTCTGATGAGCCTTAGTGATGAAAACAGACATTCAACACTAGCTTCTGTTGAAGAAAATACTTATTTAAAGACACGTTAAAAATAAAAAATCGGGGGCATTTTGGAGGCTCGTCGTCGTCGTTTGAAGAGTATCCACTCCAGGTCAGACACAAACAGGACTGGGGCCGAGGGTTTATCCTTTTACTACCCCAGGCTGCTGTACTGCCTGGATCAGATGCTGGCAGTGATGTTATTAAGCCAGCATCGAGTTTCGTCATCCAAAACCGTCAGACCACGTGCTCCATGTGGTGCCCGATGTATAGGACACGCTGTTAGTACATGGTCTGCCGTTTGCTCAGAGGCGCCACACTCGCAATTCGGTGAAGGAGCGAGACCCCATTTGTGCATGGACGAATGGAATCGCCCAACACCAGTCTGCAGGCGGTTGAGCTTAACCCAAGCTGCTCGGGGTAAGCCCATCCCAACAGGCCTGGCATCGGTCTCGGGCACAAAACCACGGAGCCTGGAAGCATTTTCACAGTACTCCGCGTTCCATTTGTGATTTGTCCATTCAGAGGCGCGGATGCCAAGTTTGGCAAGGTTGTCCAAGAGATTCCGCGCAGCTGGCACAAACGGGCGTCTGGATTTTAGTCTCACTTGGCCAGTATCTGAGGACCCACTTAAAAGATCATGCAAGATATGATCGGGGTCCAGAGATCCACGGTAAGCCAAGGAGAGTGTCGCTCCCATTCGGTGAAGCTCAGCTGGCTGGATGCCTGATGGTAGGTGGTCCGTTGGAGTGGGACGCAGGCATCCAGTGACTATGCGCAAGGCGTCATTCAAGACACTGTCGATGAGGCGAGTGTGAGCACTGCGACACCAGACTGGCGCACAGTACTCAGCTGTTGAGTAGACTAGAGATAAGGTGGCTATGCGTAGTGTTTTAGCACCAGCACCCCATCTAGAGCCCACGAGTCGCCTCAGCAGTGTGACGCGCGATGATAGTTTTTTGCGCAATGCCACTAAATGGTGACGAAACGTGAGCGATCTGTCCAGTTTTACCCCAAGGTAAGTAGGGGTTGGACAGAACGGTAAAAGTCTACTGTTATTGTAGACCTTTAGCTCACGTTTGGCCTCTCGATTATTTAAATGAAAGGCTGCCGTCACCGTCTTAGTGTGACTGAGCTTCAACCTCCAAGTCTGGAGATACGCTGAAAGTGTGGACATGTCTTGACTTAGAGTCCCCTCCAAGTCCTTCCAGTTTCCAGAAGAATGCAGCAATGCTAGATCATCAGCATAAGCAAACTTTCTGGAAATCATGGAAGGAAGATCGCATGTATTAATGTTAAATAGGAGGGGAGCCAGGACCGATCCCTGAGGAACGCCGTTTTTAAGACGGCGTAGCCTGCTTTGCTTGCTGTCACCGGTGGTAAGGGTGAAACTTCGATTTTGGACAAGCTCCATGATCATTTTGACCATGTGCTTATCCGGAAGTAGTCTCAGCAGCTTGCAGGTAAGGCCACGGTGCCAGACAGTGTCATAAGCAGCTGTCAGATCAATAAATACGGCACTGGCCTTCTTTTTAGCCTCGAAAGAATCCTTGATGTTCTGGGTTAGCAGAACAACTTGATCTACGGTTGACTTCCCGCGTCGGAACCCAGCCTGCTCTTTAGGGAGCAGTGGATCGATTAATGGTTCAACACGGGCGTAGATAAGCCTCTCGAGGATCTTGTAGGGGACACAGAGCAGAGATATTGGTCGATAACTCTTTGGGACCCCCACGGGCTTTCCTGGTTTTGGGATCGCGACCACAAGCGCTGTTCTCCAGATCTTGGGAATTTTGAGTCGGCGCAAACAGGAAGAAAGGAAGTCACGTAACCAGGACTTCAAAGCAGCTCCGGCATGGAGTATAAGCTCTGGGCAGATGGAATCAGGTCCCGGAGCTTTACCTGGTTTTAAATGTTGAAGGGCAGCAGCAAATTCTCTCTGTAAAAAACTGTCAGAGATATTTACTGTGTCTGGTGTTGTGGCCCTCCAAAGGTCAGACACTTCTTGAAAGACAAGTCGAGATGACTTGCGATCAACAGCCTCGTATTTCTCATTTCTAACCAACTGAGATGCAATAGCATCGGCTGAAACGGGACAGTGACGAGGAGAGTGTCGTGACCTACCAGTAAGGTTGTTCAAAATACTCCACGCTTTTCGACTAGAGTGTGAGAAGTCAATGCTCCAAACTGCCTTGGACCATCAATCCCTCCGCTTTCTGTCAAGCTTGGCAAGCAGAGCTGTAGCAGCCAAACTTGAGTCGTCTCCCTGAGGAGACTGCAGAAAGGTTTTATAGAGGGATTCACACTCTGCATTCCAACACGGAATATACTGTAGGTATTTCGATACCTGCGTGGGATAGTCTTTTTGGCTGCTTTCTTAATGGTGTTACAGAAGTCCTGGTAAGCCGCATCCACATCAAGTGAATCAGGCGGCAACAAAGTCTTTGCGAATTTATTCGTCAAAGCAATGTAGTGACTCCATTTGGCCTTGCGAAAGTTCCATCGCTTAACAGGCATGCTCGGCACTGCCATAGCAAACCTTGGTGGTGTAATAAGCGAAGGTCGATGTTGTGACCTGGGGAACTTGTCAAGGACACGTCTATCCGGTAAGCGACTGTTTGGACCTACGCTAGCGAAAGCTAGATCCGGATTGGTGCCAGTGTTCCAGCGGCCGGAATAAAAACTGGCAGCGTCCTTGGCATTATATAGCAGGGCAAGACAATTAATACTTGCCCGTCCAGCCAAGCACTCACCGTCCGGACTGTTGTCGTCGTAACCCCAGTCAGCATGACGACAGTTAAAATCGCCAGCGTAAAGACAGGGGTGAGGAAACACTGGGAGATCCAGGGTTCGCAATCGCGTTGGCGGTGGTTTGTAGACGTTGACTATTTTATAACCATCAACGTCCACACACAACCACTCGATCTCCGATGTTGGTGGAGATTGGTCCAAAAGCGTATATCTTTTTATATATTTTGGAGGCTGAAACGGATTAATGGCATTTACATTAATTTCAATGGGAAAATTGGCTTTGTCATACGAGTAAATTGAGTTACGAGCTCGGTCATGGAACCAATTAAACTCGTATGTCAAGGTACCACTATACTATAAAAAAAAGGCTGCTTAGGGTAGTAATTGATTATGTAACTGGCATTTGCTTCATGTCATTCGATTGAAGAAAGAGAAGCAACTAAATCGGCTGCCCGAGCATAGCATTATGCTAAATACTATTTGCTTACAAATTAAAATGTAAACTTTTTATGAGTCGCGGGCTGTGTCGCGTGATACGCGGCAAGGTTCTCTTAAAAAGATTACTGCAAAGTACTCCACTGGCGCACGCGGCCGCGTAAGTTGCGCGGTTAACATCACTAATATGTAAAAAAATTGGACATGAGGAGTCGGAGTCGGACAAAATATTCCGACTCCGACTCCTAGTCCTCTTAATAGTCCGACTCCGACTCCTTCCTAAAACCTCCGACTCCGACCGACTCCGACTCGGACTCCGCAACCCTGTTTGTCACGGCGAAGTTGTACAAACGCCGAGTGTGCAGATTGTGCGGTATCCCTTCAACACGGCTGTGAGCACAAATCTCTCTCACCAAAAATTCAAGCAGCCGCTGTCAGAAGTTTGGAATTTAAATCTAAACCCAATTGGATGGATATTTGGAATTTGAAGCAGATACGTGAGTGCAAGTTGCTGATGATGAAATTAACAACGTTTTATATTTTGAAAGTGTGAGGTAGTAGCCCCAACCAGCCCCAAAGTTGTTGGAAGAGAATTTCGATGCTACTTAAATCAATGGGACTAGTTGTCAGTAGAAAATGGCGTACTATTTAGACACTGGTACGCTCATGATTCAGATTGTGAGTCGCGGGTTATTGTTGCACCCAAACAGCTACTTCGGGAGCTGTTTCACCATTTACATGAATTGCGTACTGGAGGCCACCTTAGGATAAAACGTGCTGTCTATCAATTGCAAAGAAGGTTTTATTGGCCAGGTCTACAAAGTGATGATCGCACCTGGTGCCGATGGTGTGTTATTTATGCTAAACGAAAACCTACTCATAGGCGGCATCGTGGACTGCTCAAACAATCTGTAGCAACGGCTCCAATGGAAAGAAATGAAATTGACATTTTAGGTCCTTTGCCGAAAACTGTATCAGGTAATGAATACATTATGGTCATCAGTGACTACTTCACAAAGTGGATAGAGTGCTATGCTCTACCAAATCAGCTGGCATACACTGTCGCAGACGCACTTGTTACTAAATTTTTAACAAGGTTTGGAGTGCCATATTTTCTGCATACAGATCAAGGAAGAGATTTTGAATCTCTGTTATTTCAGCATGTTTGCGACTTACTTGACATTCAAAAGACACGCAAGTCCCCATATAGACCACAATCTGATGGCTTAGTTGAACGTTTCAATCGAACAATTCAGCAAATGTTGGCATCATATGTGAATGAAAGTCGTAATGATTAAGACGACCATTTGCCCTACCTGTGCATGTCTTACAGGTCGACCGTCCACGAATCTACACAATTCTCCCCAAATAAGTTAATGCTCGGTCGTGAAATCAACCTACCATTAGATGTCATGGTAGGGCAACCCCTGTCCGCGACGTCAGAACAGTGTTACGTTCAATATGTAGAGTGGGTGAAGAAAGCCACCCAACGCTCGTATGCAGTTGCGCATGAACATTCGAAGAAGGCAGCGCTGAACAAAAATGTAATTACGACAAGCGCGTGTCCTTAAATGAAATGCAGGAAGATGATTGGCTCTGGTATTTTTACCCCCCAAAGGCCAAGCAAAAGTTGGGCCAAGGATGGACTGGACCATACTTGGTGACGCATAAGGTTTCCGACGTTTTGTATCAGATCCAGGCCTCATCTTCATCTAGACCCAAAATTGTACACGTAGATAATTTGCGCCCCTATGAGGCAGAGATTGTGCCCACCGATTGGCGACAGCTCTTATTTACAAATAAAACCTATAAGTGATGACGAGTTTGACAAGGATGAACGTGAAGGTTGTGATGGTGATTGCGATACCAATGGGTCCCAATGGTCCAGTCAAAATTTGAAGGAGATATCCAGGTTTGATAGAGTGCGTCGCCCTCCTAAGTACTTGAGTAATTATTGTTAACTGCATGATTCCGTATTATCGTTACTTGTCTGCATTCTTTTACGTATGTGACGATAATTGCTGCTTGTAGGTTATTCATAATTTATTTTTTTATTATTAATTTTTTTTTAAGAGGGAGGGGGTAGTGTATAGTATTATGACATCACAATACTTGTATGTTGTAACTTTGCCTCGTGTATTGCTACAGTTCAGTCGTTGTTCGTAATATTAATAAAAAGGTAGTTGTTTTGAGCTTGTAGTTTTAAGCAGTTCTAGTGTAGTTAGAAGAACGCTACACAAGTTTCACGATCATTGTCGCCAGCGCGGCTAGATGAGTACGCTCGTCGTATCAAGACAAACGTGATCGACAAATTTACTTACGGCAGTTAATTCTCTATACAAAAAAACTAAAAAACCTGAATTTAAAAATTCAACTGGGCAGCAATATTTTGAAATCTCTAAAAGCAGGGATAATCGCTTGACGGTTGCTCTAAGTATTACAGTTCCGACATTTTCCTGCAAGTCAGAAGGATAACTAAACATTACGATAATAAAGTAATAAAAATCCGCTTATCCGACAGAAGTCTCAGCAATTTTCAGATAAGAGCCAGACAGTACTCTACGTGATGTAGGCTACAACAAAGTTTTTTATACATTAAAAGGTTACAGTAAATTTATTTGGTTTTTGAAAATTTTGTCGTTTAATTACCATAATCGGCACTGGCAAAAAATCTTTGTAGCGTAATAAGCAAAGCTTAACGTTGTCACATAAAAATCGTATTTTAAACACATCTGTTGGGTAGGCAACTAAGAGGGTCAAGGTCAACACTCGAAAACAAAAGATACCGATTATTCCTAATCTTCCAGCGATCAGAATAAAACTGACGGCATCTTTTATAAGATTGTACACAGCTTGAGGTTGTTTATACTTTTTGCAGTTACTATTCCATATTTCTTTTTTTATTTTTTATATTTGAAAGTAGCGTAAAGAATTCTTTTGTTTTATAAAAAGTATAAATTGGAGTACTAAAGATTTGTTGGAAAAGATCAAACAACAAATCAACAAGTGCTCGTGGTTGCGTAGTTTGGAGGGCTATCCAATCTTGGTCAGACACGAACAGAACTGGGACCGAGGGTTTATCCTTTTACTACCTCAGGTTGTTATACTGCCACAATTAGATGCCGGCAGCGAAAGTATTGAGCCTATATCGGCTCAAAACCGTCATACCTCGTGCTCCATATGGCGTCGATGTATAAAATACGCTGTTAGGACGTATATGCAATTTGTTCAATGGCATCGTACTCGCAATCCGGTAAAGAAGCGAGAATCCATTTGTACATGGACGAATAAAACCGCTTAACACCAGTTCGGGGCCGATTGAGCTTAACCCAAGCTGTTTGATAAATTCATTCCAACGGGCCTAGTACTGATTAGGGGTATGAAAGCACAAAGCTTGGACATATTCTCACAGCACTCCGTTTTCCATCTATGATTTGTTTACTGGGCAGCGTGGATGCCTAGTTTGACAAAATCTTCCAGAAGTTTTTCCGCAGCTTGGACAAACGGGGCTTTAGATCTTAGTCTCAATTCTCGGGCATCTAAAGCCCCATTTAAAGACCATGTAGTATATTGTCAGGGTTCAGAGTTCAACGATTAGTCAAGGAGAGCGTCGCTCCCAGTCAGTAAAGCTCAGCTGGCTGGATGCCTAAAAATATGGCTAGGTGGTCCATGGAAGTCCGTGGACGTAGGCATCTACTAACTTGCGCAACATTATTTGAAACATTGTCTATGAGGCGAATGTGTGCACTGCAACACCAGATTGGCAGGAAATATTCATCTGTTGAGTAAACCAAAGATAGGGCAGTTATACGTAATGTTCGGAACCACAGCCAATTTTATGCCCTTAAGTCGCCTCAAAAAGTCCTACTTTTGACTAACTAACAATAAATTTTATCTGTGATTTGAAAAGTTAAAACAACAAAATATAGCCAAATGGACTCTTTGCTTCGATTGATAGCAAAAGAACAAAAACTTTAAAAGAAAACGCTAATAGTTTGAAACTTAAAGCCTCAAAATAGGCTTACATTACCATCTTTGCCTGGCAAAACCAATGTACGTTTGATAATCAAATAAATATTGTTACAAGACCGTTAAGTTCCCTCATTTCTGTTTTACGGCTAGTAAACCAACAATGATTTCAAATTACAATTGTAACACTGGCAGTGTTAATCTTAAGGAGAACATTGAAGCAAATATGGGAGACTGCATAGAATAAAAAACATAATGAGATGACGTAGGTAGTACTATTCCACTTCTTTAAGAAGGTACGTTTGGAATTGTTTACCCAGAAAAAAATTGGGTTACGTTGAGCAAGAATACAAAAAACGTGGCCTTGAAACCCTCAGCAAGTAGTAGAACAGTGGCGTGCAGTCAGCGTCACGTTTCTCTAATTTCGTCCCAAAACAGTGGTGTTTTTTATTGAGTTGAAAAATAAAAGTCATTGCGCAAAAGTTTGTTGGTTCTGCAACGCATGACTTGCATGCCCTGACTGTACGCCACTGTAGTAGAAAGGACAAAAAACTGTGTTTTAAAACCAATTCCCAAGTAAGGACGCTGCGAAAAATGCTTTAAATTACGTTCATTTAAATACTTTAAAACATTCTAAACAACGGAGCATTATTATCAAATTTTCAACTCATATTGTACAAAAAACCTTGGTTTCAATAGCAGATGGTAGATTCGAATATTGTTTCTGTTGATAACACAAATAAATTATGTGTTTCCATACAATAATTTCACATAAAATTGATTGTTTTCTACATAGTACCTGTATAATAAAAACAAGTATGCACCACGTGTTTGAGTTGCAACAATGGCATTGGATGAATACAGGTTAGTGCGCAGGTAATGCAATGCTGCTTGCTATTTCTATTTTGTCTGTAATTTCGTCTTTAATTGTGATATTATACGAAACCTGTGATGTCATAAACAAAGGTGTGCTAAAACTTAACCAATTTAAGTTAGTTCATAAAAATAATTTACATATTTAAATAGTTTGGGCTATTCAGAAATAATTTAAAAACAGACTTTTTATGAAACTATCGTCAAATATTGACGACGAATGCAATAAATATCTTTAAATGCACTCTTTGGGATTATCTTCCATAAAGTACTTTGCTAATGACTGGATCACTTTTTTGTTTTTATTCTCAATCAATGTCTGACAGATCGACTTTGGTCTTTTAATAAGATCAAGGTCCGGATACCGGGACTTGATCATTTCCATCATTTTCTCGTCGGTCATATTTTTGTCTTCTCTCCAACGGAAATATTTACGATACTCCGTGTCGTTCGAGTCTAAGTACTTTATATATTTTACAAGTTTTTCAGGGGTTTCGTAATCTTCAGCAAATATGAACGAATCTAACGGGGCAGCCTCCAGAATATCTTTTTTGGCCGGACCCCAAACAATGGGTACAGTCCCAGAACCGAGGGAATTGTCCCAAAACTTCTCAGTGATGTAGTCTTTGCAATGCAAGCTATTTTCAAAAGCAAAATAAAATTTGTATTCCCCGATCAATTTTTTCATGTTGGGGTCGCCTCGAGGGGATTTCCGCCCATTTGGAAAACACTTTCCACAACCGTCGAAATTTAATCCGGCTTTGCGCAGTTCCTCAGAATATTTCATACGAAGCTTTGCTCCGCGGGTGTAACTGCATTGGCTGACACACCAGATCTGAAACAACATTTTAAACATTTTTTAATGTAAAAGACTTAGTAAGGTAGGTCACGTACTGTGCAGTATGTTTGTAGCAAATAGAGTTATTTAAGGCACAAATCAGATTTATAGGGTAGTTTCTTGTTTTGTACTAAAGCACGAATCACGGTTTTCTAGCGATAAACTAAGTCAAAAGCGGATCCAGCAAACTTATTTCATTACCAATCTTATTTTATGAATATTTAACTTTATGAATTGCAGAAAAAAGGTTGGGTTGTTAAGCTTTTAAGTGACTTGTTTGACCTTCTTTTAAAGAACAGGCACCAAGATATTACGTCCGATGGAAACTTTTTATTTGTTTTTTAGTTTCTATAGATGATTCTGTAATTAGAAGATTTTTGATAATACCGTTAAACTATTATTGGCCTTACAAAACGGGAGGGTCTGTTGCAAGAAACGTAAGGAGGGGTCACTATTTAGTGTACTAAAAAAAGGTAGCTAAAGCCCTTTTTAGTGTATGAAAGCAAAGTAATCTCTAAAAAAAAGTCTTCGATTTAGGGGTGCCACTATTGGGTGATCCAAAGCATGGAGTGGCACTTTTTCCTGTCTCAAGACATTGTGATCTCTAAAAAACAAGTTTGTACTTCCACATTTTCAGAAGCACAAGTGACAACAACCTATGGAGCAGAATCTTCAAATTTTTTTCTTTTTTTTTTTGACATGCCATCGACGTCCTGGTGCTACTATGAAGAAATAGAGCAATTTCTTGTGTAGGGTGGGGCACCTTTTTATGTATTTTATGGGGGCCTATTGCAGCCGTTTTGTTCGCACCTTATTAAAGCCTCACTGCGCCAAACCTAAATAACAATTGAGGAGTAAACAGTATAGATTTTTTTGAATAGTTTTAATACAAATAAGAGCTAAAACAATTTCAAAACTATTGTTTATCATTTACATCGGCAGATTTCAAAGTTTATATGTTGTTTAATAACATAAATTCTTAAAAAGATTTTTTGTGGCACAAAATTTTAAAATAGCCTGAAATGTCGCTATAGACGTGGCCATCTATATAGACAAAACTCTTTGATAAAGAGAGGGGGTAGCCTTGAAAAAGGCTGTTTAAGAAAACTCAAACGTTTTCGTGTAGCTCTCATCAGGAGAAATTTCAAAGAAAATCCTGCAATTTCAAAAACATCCGATAGAAGGTCCTCAACGATGCCCCGTTTACTTGAAGTTACCGTGGATTGGTGAAACTTCTGTTATATTTGAAAAGAAAATTAAGAGTAGTATTCTAAATTGTTTTTCAACAGTTCAACCGCGAGTTATTTTCACCACCAGACGAATTCTTCCTGCAATTCACAAAGACGTTCTGCCTGCTTCTCAACTAAGCATGGTCGTATACCAATACGTGTGCCGCTGCGAATGCCGGTACGTGGGCAGAACTTCTCAACGTCTGCAGGACAGAATCCGCCAACATGTCCCGAAAACTATCCGCAACAAAACCAATCAAGAAAGAATTCAGCCAACGCGAAAAAGTAAAATAAATTCTTCCACACCTAATTGTGATTCGGCTATTGGCACTCATCTTCTGAAACATCCAAATTGCGCCCTTCACTACAATGATAATCAATTTTCAATTCTATCCAAAGCCAGATCTGATTTTCATCTTGCTGTATTAGAATCCATCCACATAACCTCAAGCAAACCTGCATTGTGCCGTCAAAAAGAGTTCGTTTATAGGCTTAAATTATCAACATAATTATATTGGTTTTATTTTATTCTTTTTCAGACTTCAAATTACAACTATAATTTTGCCAAGTTAAACATTCAAATTCCGTCCAATAAAAATTGTTCCATTTCTAACTCGACGAAACGACAAAATTTTTCATTTTTCGACCGCTTGGTGGCTGATGCTTCTAATAAACTGCGCTTCAGTATAATTTCTTACTCGGCGAAACGACAATCTTATTCAATATAATTTCGACATTTCAGTTCTTTACTAATTGTAGCGATTTCTCCTGATGAGAGCTACACGAAAACGTTTGAGTTTTCTTAAACAGCCTTTTTCAAGGCTACCCCCTCTCTTTATCAAAGAGTTTTGTCTATATAGATGGCCACGTCTATAGCGACATTTCAGGCTATTTTAACATAAATTCTTTGAAAAAAACTTTGTACTTGCAACAACTTTTTCAGTAAATGATTTGATTTTTTTAAAGTAAAGATGCTATACGTTGCAAACGTTTTAATGGGTTTTCTTGCAAATATTTTAGCTTTTTACTTTGCTTAAAATTGCTTAAAGTTGTTTTTCCGAAACAATAACTACATGACAGTTAAAGAGAAATCATGTTAATGATGGCCGCCCGGAGATATTGGTCTTTTCCCACTCATGTTACTATTGCCGATAAGAAAACTTCGCTTTTAGATTAGTAAAATAGAAGTGAAATTAACAGCTTCACAAACCACTGAGTGCCTTTACTTCACATTTTACAAGCCATTATTCTGCATGGATTTAGTCATCATATTAAGATCCACTTACGGCCAGTTTTTTCTTTTTCCGAATTTCCTCATCGATTGCTTCTTTTCCACGAGGCATTCCAGCAATAGCAAAGCCACGGTAACCATAGAGACCCATTACGTCAGAATCTCTTCTGTACGTCAAAGACCAATTGAAGAAGTTATTAAAGGTCTTGAGATAATGATTGCCATTTCGCAAAATTACTGGATTTTCAGCCGACCACCACACGAACACCTGCTCCGGATCTCTACAAGTAGCAAAAACAAATCTGGTGATAGCCGCAAGAGGTCTCATGAACACAACAAGAACGGTTGTGGGTTAATTAACTTTAAGTCGTTCAAAATAATTAAAATTTTACTCTTACGGGTGTAAACTGATTAAATTTACAAGCCTAAGTAATGTTAAAAATACTTTAAACACAACTGCAAATTTCAATAGTCACAGCAATCACTCCTATTTAATAGTGTCGGCAGCGTGGTCCAGTGGTTAAAGCGCCGGGCTCGTGATCAACACGGTCTCGGTTCAAAACCCACTCGCGCCATTCTGTTGTGTCCTTGGGAAAGGCACTTTACGGCATATTCCCCTGCTTGGTGGTCCTGGCAAGCAGTTCTAAATTACAGTCATGTCTCTATTAAACTACAAGCGGCAGTTCTAAATTACAGTCATGTCTCTATTAAACTCTATAATAAAAATAAAATACTTCTGTTTAACAGAACAGTCGATTGGGATTATTTTAATAAGATACTTTTTTTAATATTTGTGTTCTGCTAAATAGGTACAAAAAACGCTTTATAAATACATTTGTTTTTGAAAAGTTTATAGTGCTATCACATGGAATGTGATATGATGCTATAAAACGAATAGATGGAATGTGCTATAAAATGGAGGGAACAAGTTGACGGAAGCATGAGAAAGATTGGTTTGAGGAAAGAAGATGCGACATATCGGTTTCAATGGAGAGAAGGTGTTGGAAGAATTGCGGAAATAATGGGATGCATCCGGCCACCTCCATTTACTAAGGATATTTAAACCGAAGTAAAATGGGACTGATGATTGATATAGTACTATCACAATTTGAGCTAGCTACAAGCCAGAAAACTATACATCAAATACCTTGAAAAACTTAGTACGCTCGTATTTTGACTTTTTAATTACAACAATTATACCGAATATTTAACAAAAATTATGAATTCTTTGAACCGTTCTTTCAATTTGATATTGTAAACTACAGGAGTAATTTTAGTGTACAGGTCCTCAACTTTATTTTGCAATACAACATTTGAAATGAAAAATATGGGCCTAGCAATGATGAAGAAAAACTTAGACCAAATCGAAAAGTTAAACAGAGAATGAACCAACACTAAATCAGAACTCTTAAACCTTTTTCCGTGGTATACTTTTTAAAAGTTTTCAAGAAACCTCGTATACTTTACGATTAAATACCAGTGTTTAATTGTACACAAAAACTACAAAAAAGTTAAAAATTAAGTGGCCAATCAAGATATTGTTAATAATTATATTAGTCTAGGGTTGGGCAGAAGTAATTAAGCAAGCACAAGTGTAAGAATTATAAACATAAAATTGATTTAATGGCTTGTTTGTTCTTACATAATTTCGACAATTCGGCCACAACGTGGTGTTAATTTTTTTCCGCATAAAAGAATTAATGTCAAATATGGAGGTTTTGTGACTTGATCTAAACATGACTGAATAACCATTCTTCAAATAATTAAGGGAGACCAGGTCTGGTTGTCACAATTTTCAAACTTTATAATCTAGCGAATAGTTGGTCGATTTTCAAAAATTTTTTTGTTTTTTTCTTTAGTTAAAGTTTTTAGCTATAATTTTAGAGTATTTTTTGGTTTTTCAGCAAAAAAAAACATGTTTTTGGACAGTGTTAAAACAGTCAAATCTGTCCTGGTTGTCACAAGCATTGGGGTAAAATGTCACAGCTATTTGTAAGTTGACACTCATTCAGTTACTTCTAAATTTTGCTATACGCCAAGATCAAACAAACAATTTATTGATAAAAAAACAATACAAAAATATTATATACATGTCAAGTAAAAATAGCACCGTATTTCTTGTCCAATTAGCTGTTTACAAAGATGTTTAATTTTTGCTTCACGGTCGAGCGTCGGATACAATTAGATAAGATCAGTGTTACACTAGCTGTGTTTAAGGAAGGACAAGTAACAAAAATAGGCATGCAATGTGCACATTTAGTTGCACAAAATAGCTTGATTATCTTTTATAATGAAAAAATCAAATGTTTTTACGCTCATCTTGAACAAGTTTCACTGAGGTATTAATTTCTCTTTGGTTCTTCATCGGTATCACAGTTATGACACACATAACTCTGAGAAAAAGAAATGCATTTGTCGTGTGTCCAATTTTTGCATGAGAAACACTGCACCCAAATCTCTTTTGATTTGCTATTGAAATAGGAGTCCATACATACTAGGAAATACAGTGCGTTCAGAAAGTCACTGTGCACCTTTCATTGTCTGCTTTATTTTTAGATAATCAGCGTTTTTCGTTTGATCTTAAACCATAACAGCAGAAAGGTACTGCAAGGAAATCCTTTCTGCCTTCATCGACCAGTTAACTGAAGAAGAACGATCGACTGGTTATTTTCAGCAGGATGGTGCAACAGCACATACCGCGAACATTTCACTTCATTTTTTGAATGAGATCTTCCCGAGCAGAATCATCTCCAAAGGAATTTGGCCGCCAAGATCCCCAGATCTAAGTGTTTTGGACTTTTACCTGTGGGGAGCGACAAAGCAAAAGGTTTACCGAAACAAACCACAATCTTTGCAAGACCTACGTGATAACATCCTACACCAAATTGAAGCCATTACCCAAGAGGAAATTCATCGAGTGTTCGAAAACTTGAAACGTCGAATTAACGTTTGTATTCACGAACTTGGTGGGCATTTCCAGCAGTTGTTGTGACTCTATTTTTGTTATTTTTAATAAATTAAAAGACGGTCATTGTTCTTCACATAAAATTGACAATTCAAAATATTTTGTTATTGATTTTTCGAACACAGGATATCGTTCTTGTTTTAAAATTCCAGGTGCACAGTTACTTTTTGAACGCACTGTACCATTCTTGTTCAGCAAGAGCAATTGGTTTTTTCTTCTCTTTTTGTCTTGTGAGTTACGGTGAGATTTATTATAATTGCTGATTTGAGAATTATCCTATCACATCTACGTTTTCTTTATTCGACATGCGAAAACCCTACAATTTCGATTACGTCATAATGTATTAAGAGAAAGCCATTTATAAAACGTGGTCAGTTGAGTTTTAGCTAGTTTAGGGTTAGGAAGTATTTTCTTGTGTTTAAATATGCTGTTGCTTAGTTAGAGTAGGGTTAGGTTTATTTTGTAATTAAGTACAGTAATCTCCGGGTTAAGTTCGCATTATTTTTAAAAAATCAAGATTCAACTTTCACCAGAATTTATTGATATTTACAACAAATCAGACAAATCATAAAAATGTTCACGATTTAAACAAGTCATGAATCGTCAGCTCATGCATATTTCATTTTCTTTTGTGTTTTGCGTCCAAAAGAATCTGGCTTAATTATTGCTAAAAAAGCTCAAAGGAGTTTCTCGGCTCATTATAGTAATTTCCTGCTTGAGCTTGCACGTCGGGACACAACAACTGATTCTCAACTTCAAGAACTTTATTGTGTATGTGTTCAAACCACAAAAAGTGACATGTTTCCTGTTGGTGCTGGACTATGTGCGCAAGATTCGACCACAGTGTGTACGTTTTCATCTTTATTATCGTTTGTTGCTTGTATACTTTTCAACACCTCATTGACGTCATCCAAAATCTAATGTGAAAATTCTTCACTGTTTTTGTCATAAACATGTACAAACTCATCAAGAGTGCTTTCATCTATTGAAATACTTTATGCTTTGAAGCTGCACAATAGATCAGTCATTATATCAACTTCTTCATGAGCTCCACTTTTTAAAGTTGCTAATTCAGCCTTGTTAAACGCATTCTTTATTGTTGCATCTAATATCGCATCCCAATCAAGCTTGATATATTGAGCTGTATGTAGCATATGAGCAGGGTTACCATAAGCAACACCTGCTGCTCTTCTAGGGAGTCTTTTGCTTGCTCTTTTTTGCGAGCTTTTAAATTGTCATCCAGCTCGTAAAAATCCAAAATATCTTTGAGATATAAATATTTGTATTTTCAGGAACATATTTTGCAATTATGGCATATAACTTATTCAAAGCTGCAACAAAATCAGGATTTTTTCAGTCCACCTCTGCTCCTTCACAGAGAAGAATAAGTTGTTGTATTCCACGGCATTCTCTAAATTGACTAAACCACTGCCATAATGCTTTAAAGTCATCCTGCAATATTAATAGTTCTTCAGCAATTTTACTTTGCTTTCAAAATGGCAAGGAAGGTGGAACAAGCAGGTTTACTCGACGCATGATATCAATTTACAGGTATAACTTATCTTCTACCTCTGTAAACCTACTCACAAACGCTCTGAATTTTTTCTTTTTTGCTTTTTCAGACATCAGAGCAGAACGCTTACGAATATCTTCACGCTTTGACCAGACTTTTCTAATAGTAGCCTCACCCATTTCGTACTGTCGCGTGATACTTTGTATACAGGAGGATTTGGCTGATTCAACTTGGATATTACTTCCAATCTTTCTGACTCATTCAATCGCTTAACTTTGCCTGAGACTATTATGTGAATAATACTAACTTTACCTGCTAAAAATTAATTTTTATCTTAGGTCAATGCAGCAATTAGTCTCAAAACACTAGCTTAAATGACGAGGGTTTTCACTTTAACTGATAATTGTACAGATTCTATGTTACGTAATAACCGCTTTGGTATAAACTTAAGTTCGCACCTACCAGCTAAGTTCGCACTCGCTGTTCAGATTCAAGTTGCGAACTCAAGCGGGAGATTACTGTAATCTGATTGTGGTAAGTCATAATTGTTGTCTTTATTTCTTTGTATTAGTTGTATAGTTAAATTAACATGTTTATTGCAGAATACGCATAACTTACCCTTAACGTTTTCAAGAATTAGTGTTTAAATAAGCTAATAGCATTGAATTAACATTGTGGCGATTAACTGATGTCAATGGTCTGCGTTCCCGTAATAAATATTCATTTGTGAAGTTATTTAGAGCTACACCCCACATCAGGCGTTTAAGGGCTCGTGGGACATGTTCAAATAGAATTAGGGTACAGTAGGTGCGTTACAGGAAAACGTATCGCACCATTCTCATCACTACATTGTGGGCGAACTATTTTTATAAAACAAACTGAATTGTATATCCTTAGGTAATCGCACCTTTTTGCTGGACTTTGCTTATGTGATTGCTGTTTTAACTGGGGTGTCAGTCAGGATTTCTGACTTTCGTTTTCGCGTTATTTTTCTTTTGTTATTGTTGCGCGGTTGAGCTTTTGGAAACGGACGAACTTGAACTGGCGATATACTTTCTAATCTGCTAAACAAGCGACTGCTCAGCGCTACCAATCCTTGCTTGGAAGGATTTACAGCTGCATCTAATCATGTAGAATAGGGGTTCTCAACCCGTGGCCCGCGGGCCACTTGTGGCTCGCGACGCACTTTTTTGTGCCCCGTGAACTCCTTCCCGAAATCCAAAAAATATTATACATGTCTAAAATGTCAAGCCAATATCTATGTATCTGAGATCTGATAGAACCTATAACGCTGCTTCAAACCACAGCCTCCGCTGGCTGTGCTAGCGTTTTATGCAAAAAGGTAACATGACAAAAATTTTCGATTTTTCTTTTTTTACATATTTTTAAATCATAAATAGTTACAAGTCTTCTGTGCAAATTTCAACCGCCCAGCTTATTTATTATTAGCGTTTAAAAATATTTTTAATGCGAATATTTTATGCAAGAAGGTAACATGAACACAATATAAGGCAACAAGATTACGCATAAAAAAAGTCTAGTGAAGAAACAATCAAAACAATTAAAAAACTTGCTTATTTCGTCATATTCCTAAAACAATGAATCACAAAAACTTGATTTACTCGAAACAATGATTTTGCTCATGTTACCTTCTCGCATAAAACGATTCGTACTGATTAGCACGTGCTATTTGGAATTGTTTTGTCAAAACGCTGCAGGTAGAGGCTGAACGCTGCAGGGAATTCCACGAAGAATGGACAATGGACTATTTATTTGTTGAGAAAAACGGGAAGGCAATATGTTTGGTTTACAATGTTACCGTTAGCTCTCTGAAAAAATACAACATCAAGCTCCACTACAAGACGCATACAAATTTTATTCGCAAACATCCGGTAGGCTCAGAACTTCGAAATTCCTGGATAACGAAAGCCTGCGAAGAACTTGAATACAGCAGAAACATGTTCAGCAATCGCGACAAACGATTGAAGGATCAAACATCTGCTTTATTCGAGCTCGCTTTGTTGATAGCCAAAAAGAAAAGGCCTATGGTGGAGGGAGAAAAGATTATCAAACCAGCTTTGCATATTGTGACGAAATATCTGGGTGACAAAGCTAGCACATTCGCAACTGGTATACCGTTATCTGACAGCACGATGACCAGACGAGTGGAAATGATGTCAGAAGACATGAGTGAGCAGTTGATACAATCTCAGGAGGATGCTGTCTTCTTTTCGATCGCATTGGATGAGAGTACTGATGCTACAGATGCAGCCCAACTAGCCATATTCGGGAGGATTGTGGATCAAGAATTGAATGTAAAGGAGGAGCTACTCGGTCTTGTCGCTATGGAGGGGCGAACACGAAGAGTTGCTATATTGAAAGAGCTCAAAAAATGTGCCGAAAAAATAAACTTTCAGTGGATCAAGTTGACTAGTGTTTGTACTGAAGGAGCTCCAGCTATGACCGGATGTAACGTTGGATTCTGTGCTCAGTTACAACAGTTTCTAGGAAGAACACTGCTAAAGTATCACTGCATAATACATCAGGAATCGCTCTGTGGGAAGTCATTACAGATGAAAGATGTCATGTTAGTGGTCGTGAAATGTGTGAATGATATACGAGCTGCAGCTTTGAAAAGAAGAGAATTTCGCCAATTGCTGAACGGGGTGGATGAACAGTACGGGGAACTTCTTCTTCATACAGAAGTGCGTTGGCTTTTTCGGGGGAAAGTTCTCGGGACATCTGAACACGCTGAACAAACGCATGCAAGGAAAGCAGCAACTCGTAAGTCACCTCAATGATCAAATGAATTCATTCCGACAGAAGCTACAGTTATTTCGTCATCAATTAAGTGAGAGATCCTTCGACGACTTCTCAGCATTAAAAGATAGAGTGGCAGAACCGGGCAACAGAGTGGATGAAGATTTTTACGTTGACAAGCTTGACGTGATGATTGAAAACTTTGAGCAAAGGTTCGAAGAACTAGACTCGGATAAAGCGAAACACGAAAATCTACTATTCATCAATCCGCTTGCAGTCGATCCTGGCAAAATGGATTTTGGAGTTCAGGAACTGATCGATTTTCAAAATTCAGCGGCGCTTAAAGCACGCTACGAGAAGTTATTGGTGATTGCCACAGGGCAGGACTTGGTGGACTTTTGGAAGGCCGTACCAGTCACAGCCTTTCCAGAGTTACGGTCATTCAGTGCGAAATTCATCTCTCGCTTTGGAATGACGTATCGGTGGGAACAAGCTTTCTCTACAATGAAATTCGTAAAGTCGAAGTACAGAACTAGGCTCACACATGCACATCTAAAGGCATTTATGAAATTGGCTGTTACCGACTTGCAACCAAGATTAGAAGATTTGGTGAAGAAATTGCAGCTCCAGGGCTCGCATTGAAAAATTGAAAATGGAAACAATAAAACGTTTCTTATTTTTTTTAATGTGTTTTTGTTTTTTTTCTCTGTATTTAACTATTTGCGCGTGGCCCGCGACCGCCGGCCCCGAATAAGATTGGCCCGCTGAACATAAAGGTTGAAAACCCCTGACGTAGAAGGTTGCTGTTCTATATCAGCAGCAGTGCTATTTGCAATCTCGTTATTTTCTTGACTATCGTCATTTCCAAAGAGCTGATCTTTTAATAAGTTTTCCGGAGTCTCGTTGGAAGTCGTTCCTGCTTCTCCAGCAGCTGGCAATAAAAGGTCATGATCAGTTACATATTCTGGCAAAAAGTCTGAATCAGAAAATATTTGGGTGTTAAAAGGATATATCCCGGTCGATTTAAAACCTGCTTATATATTTGATGGCGCAAAGCATTTGTATATGCAATTGCAACCAAAGCTAGCAAATCATAGATCAGAGGTGTCCAACCAGCGGCTCTTTGCCTGGTTTCATGCGGCTTTTACGTTCATAGTTTTTTTGTTTTCTTTTAGGATGTATCATGGAGGAGTTAGGGTGTTTGGAATAAAGATATTAAAATGACATGAAATGGACATGAAACTCGTTTGCTTGTTGTTTTTCCTTGGTTGAAGACCTTTTTTTTGATTTTTTAGAGAGCACCATGATTTTATCGCAAAGATTGAAAAATTTGAGACTGATCCTTAGTCAAAATTTTGAACGTTTATTCTGACTTTCGGGATCCTGATTTTCGAGATTTTGATTTTGTCAATCGGGATTGTGAACTACGCCTAAATAAAGTTGCTCTTTGCGGTAACACAAAAAGAAATGTGGTTCTTGGTTCTTGACCGGTTGGCCACCTCTGACATAGATGGTCATTCCTTTACCAGGGTTATTAAAATGCCATTTATCAGCCGCTGTATTAAAATATTTTAATGGTCCGTATATAGATCGATCCAGCGGTTGCAAACGATAAGTACAGTGCGGCGGAAATAAAAGAATTACAAAGCCATTTTCTTTAGCGAAGTCTTATCCTTTAATACATATATGCGATTCGTGATTATCTAGTAAAAGAAGGCAAGGTTTTTCGTGGTGCAGCGAACATGCTCAACAAAGTGCTTTAAAAAGTCCAAAAAATGCTCTTCTGTCATCCATCCAGATGGATTCGCACTTCCTTTGCTTCCAGGTGGTTCTCCATTAAGGAAACGCCTTTGAAGTTTTACTCGGGGAAAAATAAGGTAAGGAGGAATAGAATTTCCACTTGTTGATATGGTGCCTACTACAGTAATAAGTGTGCCTCGCTCAGCCGATGTTATAGCGCCTATTTACTTCGTTCCACGTCTTCCAATAATTCTATCAGGCTTACGTACAGTAGTTACGCCTGTTTCATCCATGTTCCAAATGTCCAAAGGCTGAAAGTTATGCCTATTTAAAACTAATTTCAAATTTTGGAAAAAAGAATTAACGTCGTTTTTGTTAAAGCTACTTGCCCTAGCTAAACTTGCACTTTCTGGAGTGTGGAGTGACAATTGGCGGTGTCTTTTTAAAAAAGATGTAAGCTAATCAGGACCAACTTGTTGTTTGTCATACCAACTTTTTGGTATTTCTATACGGTTAGCTTTAGCAAACCTGTAAACGAGTTTTCGGCATTCCTTTGGTGATAATCTAAAATAAATATCCAATGCTCTTAAAAGATACTAGAGAAGCATTATTTCTTGTGCATCTGTAAACACTTGGCTGTTTCTTGTGTACCCCACAGTTGTTGTTGAAAATAAATCTTCTCCTCTAATTTCTCTGTTAGAAAATTTTTTTCTATAACGTGAAAGTGTTTGTAATTGATACCAAAACTCTCAGCAGTTTTTCACATACTTTCTACAGTACTTTTAATGTGTCGAACTGCTTTCAACATTTCATCAGGTTTAGCATTGCCTCGTTCACTTTTTCTTGTATAATTACGCGGCATTATTATAATTAGGCCTACTGTACCTATATATATAACTTTACTAAACAGTAAAAAGAAAACATGATATTCTCACCGGAAATTTAAAATATTTTTACAATTATCGGTTTTGTGCGTGTTAAATTTTGGAGTTACTCTTGGTTGGCCTATATCTCAAAAGCAAACCAGCAAGAACAATAACTTATTTTTGGACAAGACTTGATTTGATGTCTCAAATCTCCAAGGTGTAAATATGCTTTAACGTTTCTCAGTGAAGCAAACACTATTTTAATAGCAAAGATGGAGCGCAAGAATTTAACAATTTTTTGGCTGCCAACGTTAAAAAGTGGGGATTTCAAGGTAGGCTTACACGTATTGTAATATATCGGTGTGTAATTTCTGCTTTTAATCTTTACATGAATAAAACAGCTGTTAGGCATATTAGGCTTATATAAATTTAACATTTCAATATTACGTGATGAGCTACATTCTTAAATACACACCAAAACAAGGTAATTAAACAGTTTGTTTAGCATGGGGTTGCTTGTCACAGTGTAACAACCTTCACTAATTTTTTTGTGACAACCTGTACAGACCTGCCATCTTGAATTCGACTAAACCTAATTCAAAAACTGTACTACCAGCTAAATAAAAACTTGTTTTACAAAATTGCCAATGCTTTTACGCCTCCAATGACATATCGATGTTGATAATATGTCAATCCTAGTTACTTCTATCCTTTCTTGAACAAAAACAAAAAATTTTTAAATTTTTAGCCAAAATTTGTATTTTAAACTTTATTCAAACTGTGCTTACTCAATCAAAGTCCAACTACATCTGGCAAACAAAGAGGTAAAGACACCTGTTAGGTGTCTTTACCTCTTTGTTTTGCATTGCACAAGGTTGTGCAATACTCAAAAAATTGAGTGTGACAACCAAACCCGGTCTCCCTACTTTGTACTATACTAAATTTATACTAAAACACCGTGTTGAAGGTTTCGACACCAATTTTTTGTGCTTTGATCTCGAAGTGATGTGGTCTCGGTCTCGTGTTTTTTTAAATTGGTCTCGAGACCGGGTTTTTTAAAACGTTTTTATAAGTTAATGTTATTGCGATGAATTTAAGAACAACACTCAACTGACCAGGTTTGCTGCAATTTAAAATGGTAAAAAGTTAAAAACCAGACTTCTTTAATCTTTACGTTTGAACAAAAAAATGGTATGGTGATTTTTTAGTCAAAATTATGTGGTATGAGAATGGCAAAATTTAGCAAATGAAAAGTAATTGTCGAAAATCTTAGGTAACAAATTAAGTTTATAAGAATAAACAAATTTAGCTGTTTCAAACTCACACAGTTTAAGCAAAGGCAAAATATTTGTTTTAAATGTATAGAGGTTTCGAGCTAGTTGACCTATGAGAGGAGGTAACAATACGAATCGCTTTATTTTGAAGCAATTTTAGTTTGTTAAAATATGTCGGATAAGTGCTTCCCCAAACAACAAGGCCGTAATTAAAATGGAAATGGATAAGTAAATCATATAACTTCAATAATGCCCACCTGGGTAAAAAGTATTTCAATTTATTTAGAATTTCAACTAATCGAGCTATTTTCGTTTCAAGAGTTTTTATATGCTCATGAAAGTTTAGTCGATTATCAAATATAATTTACAAATATTTTGCCTTATAAAAAGTTTTAATTTCACCAGCTGGACTTTGAATATTTAAAACAACATTTGAAGACTTGAGGTTTGGCGAAATAATTAATATTTGGAACTTTTTTGAATTTAGCGTTAAATTGTGAGCAGATATCCAATTGTAAATATTATTGAGTTCTTTAAGTTGATAGTAGTATGTAATGGTACTTTTGGTTGGTGTTTCCGCTAGTGGCGCTAGAGAACAGAGGAGGTTGCCACGAGAGGCGCCAGAGAGGCGCCACTAGGGGCGTTAGAGAGCGCCACTTGGGGTGCCCGAGAGCAAGGTGGGCCACTTGGGCTGCCAGAGAGCAAGTTGGGGGCCACTTGGGCTGCCAGAGAGCAGGTTGGGGCCACTTGGGGCGCCAGAGAGTGGCGAAGTTGAGGAGGTGAGGAGGTATTTTGTCCACTGGGGATACCAGAGAGCAGCGAAATTGAGGAGGTGAGGAGGTATTTTGTCTACTGGGGGTACCAGAGAGCAGTGGAGTTGAGGAGGTGAGGAGATGAGGAGGTGGGCTGAGAAAGGTAGTAGTCATGAGTTGGATTCCTAACCAAGACAGTATCAATCCTAAACCTAAGAAAGACAATGGTTCTGAGTTGGATTCCTACCCAAGACAGTATAATCCTTAAACTTAAGAAAGCCAGTAGTCCTGGGTTTGATCCCCAACCAAGATAATATAAATTTAAATTTTAAGAAAGTCAGTGGTCCTGAGTTGGATTCTCAACCAAGATAATATAAATTTAAATCTTAAGAGAAACAGTGGTCCTGAGTTGGATTCTCAACCAAGATAATATAAATCTAAATCCTAAAAAAAATAGTGGTCCTGAGTTGGATTCTCAACCAAGATAATATAAATGTAAATCCTAAGAAAAACAGTGGTCCTGACAGGTGTATGATTTCAAACCTAACCCTATGAAAGACAGTGGTCCTGAGTTTGATTCCTAACCAAGACAGTATAAATCTTAATGCTAAGAAAAACAGTGGTCTCGAGTTTGTTCGCCAATCGGGCAAGTTTGGACAAGTCAGTTTTATTGTGCAATACTCAGTTTTCCCATGGGGAATTCCCTAGGTTTTTACCAGGTTCGTTTGTATAGGTTTCTTTGCCCATTGCAAAACTTTATCTTGATTTTTGTTATATTTATGTTTAATTTCACAAATTTCTCCATAAGAAAGTTTGGTTTTTAGATACTTTCATTCAATTTTAAAACTTTTTCTCTAAACAAATTTGACTTTTGTTATACTTATGTTCGCTTTTTCAAAAATTTTCCTAAGAAACTTGATTTGAAGATACCTATATTTAATTCTTTTCTAAATAAATTTGATTTTTGCTACACCCTTGTTGAATTTTTCAAAATTTTTCTTTGTCAACCATAATTTTATTATATCTTTGTTAAATTTTTAAAAGTTTTTCTTTAGACAACCTTGACTTTTGTCATTCCTATCTTCAATTTTCTTCTAAACAAGCTTGATTTTTTGTCATATTTGTTCAATTTTTTAAACATTTTCTTAGTTAACCTTGATTTTTGTCTTACCTACCTTCAATTTTTTTCTAATAAACATTGGTTTTTGTCAAACTTTTGTTTCATTTTTCTTGGTAATCCTGATTCTTGTCATAACTAACCTCAATTTTTTTCTAGGCAAACTTGATTTTTGTTATGCCTTTGCTCAATTTTTCTAAACAACCTTGATTTTTGTCATACCTTTGTTTAATTTTTTCTTGGCAAGCTTGTTCTTTGTCATAACTATATTTAATTTTTTTCTAATCAAGTTTGATTTTTGTTACATCCTTGTTGAATTTTTCAGAATTTTTCTTTGTCAACCATGATTTTATTATGCCTTTTTGAATTTTTAAAAGTTTTTATTTAGGTTTTTAGATATTTCTCTCTGGTTATTAGATATCTATGTTCAATTTTTTCTAGGCTAGCTTGATTTTTGGTATACTTACGTTCAATTTTTCAAAAATTTTTTTAAGCAACCTTGTTTTTTGTATACTTATGCTCAATTTTTCAAAAATTTTTCTTAGTCAACCTTGATTTTTGTTATACCTTTATTCAATTTTAATAGTTTCTCTTGGTAACCTTGACTTTTAGATATCTGTCATTTTTAATTTTTTTTTCTTGGCAACCTTGATTTTTGTCATATTTTTGTTTAAGTTTTTTCGTGTCAACCTTGATTTTTGTTGTACTTATGTTCAATTTTTCTAAGCAACCTTGTTTTTTGTATACTTATGCTCAATTTTTCAAAAATTTTTCTTAGTCAACTTTGATTTTTGTTATACCTTTATTCAATTTTAATAGTTTCTCTTGGTAACCTTGATTTTTGTCATACCTTTGTTTAAGTTTTTTTCTTGGCAACCTTGATTTTTGTTGTACTTATGTTTAAGTTTTCAAAAATTTTTCTTAGTCAACCTTGATTTTGTTATACCTTTGTTCAATTTTAATAGTTTCTCTTGGTAACCTTGACTTTTAGATATCTACCATTTTTAATTTTTTCTTGGCAACCTTGATTTTTGTCATACCTTTGTTTAAGTTTTTTTCTTGGTGGGTTTCATATCACTAATTTCAAAAAATAAGAAATAACTGTTTTTAAAATTCAATTGTACAAAACTTGTGAAAATTACAAAATTAGTGGTAAAACAGACAGAAATAAAATAAAATAAATTAATAATGGCAAAGAAAAGGTGCTTTACCAAAAACGTATTGGCGTGTTTTAAGTCAATTTTATCATCCTTTAAATACGGAACACAAATCTACGTGATAATAGAGGATTTTTCCACGTCCGAAGTGTTTCACTCACGTGCGACCTCAGCAAAGCTTCGTTATTTGAAGTTCGAAAAACGTTTGTTTAAAAAGTAATAGTAGGTTTATTGAACAATATAGTATTAAAGCAGAACAATTAATATTAGAAAAATGATTAAAGCAGAACAATTAAACAGAACTTTTAAAATTAAGAATTAGAAACAATTTCTTAAACAAAAGCTAAAACAGACATGTAAATGTTAAAAATAATAAAAATAGTTGTAAAATTATGGGTTGGTGATGATGACATTAAGCAAAAAACACAAGTTATCACCTTAAAAATGACAAAGATAGTGTTGAAAACGAGAATAACAGAAAGAAGAAGAACTGTGATTATGACGCAAAGTTCAACAGTTGACTTGAGAAATAGGTTTATTGCTGTTATGACACAAAAAAACTTGGTAAAATAGACAACACTGTGGTTTAAATAAAAAATTTTTGATCTGTTTAATTTTCAAGGTTTGTGCATAAACTTTTGCATTGAAAAGCAATAAAAACGCTATTCTTTTATAAAAATATTTCAAATTGTAACTTTTATCTAACATTTTACCATCAAACAAACTTGTAAACGAAAAATTTTTAACAAATTGTGATAATTTTTTATAACTAAAGACAACAATACTTAAAGAATTTTTTAAAATAGAAATGTTAAAGACCAGTTGAAGACATAGAAATTGATATGCTCTAAAAGTTACGTGCATATTAATTTAAAAAGAATAGGTTTATAAAACAAAATACACAAGTTGTGATTTCAAATTCAAAAATAAAAAAAATTGTTAGTCTAACCTTTGAAACAAGAAACTTAGCTATTGAAACGTGAACAAAGTAAAATGTAGGTTTGTTTCGCAAAGTTTGCTTGTAAAAATACAAAATTAAATCATGCTGAAGCGTATGTTTCTGATTTTTTGAGGCACAAACGGTTTCAACTAGTTAAAATTTGTAAGGTTGACTGATTTTTATCATAAAATTAATTTAATACACCGCATTTAGTTCGCATGATGAATAAACAGTTGCTAAAAACAGATATTGATTTGCGAATCGAACAATTTTTAACACGAAATTTGCTATTTTTCAATCGGGACGGTTTCAACTTGAGCGAATCTTGTGAAATTTTGTGATGCTAAACACCTTTTTAACGCAAAGTAGATTGAAAACGTTTAGGTTACAAGGTGAAAAAATTCTTTAAGTCAAAAATCGATATCTTTTCATAAAGAGATGAGTCTAATAAATTTGACTAGTCAACTTTTTGTAAGTTTACTTTGAAATATTTGTGTTGTTGCTTAGTATTTAAAGCAAACGAATCGATATTTAGTTAAACTAAAACCTTTCATGCGACTCTTTTTACTTTGAGAAAGAAAAAACAAAATAAAATGAGAACCGTGCAAAAGACGAATATTTGTCTCTGTGTAACAATTATACAAAGAGTTCGACAAAATTACAACATTTGCGCAATTAAGAAAGCAATTGTGACAAAAAACTTTGAGATTGAATTGTTGCTATGCGTTAAAAATAGCAAAAACCTAAAATAAAGTGAAGTTTTTTTAGGATTTGGTTCCAAAAACTAACAAACTTCTGCGACACTTGGAAAAAACGTACACTTTTTAGGAGAAATTTTTTAGATTTTTTAAGCAAGCTAGTGTTTCCGTAACTTTAAAATGTAAGACACTTGAAAGAAAGGTCGGCCTTTCAAAAAAATAAATTTTTTTTACGTAAAAGGAATTTAGAGTTTTCATATCAAAACCTTTACAATGTGAGGCTCTTGAGGAAATTTTTAAATAGTGATAATTTTAAGAACCTGACCACAAAACCTCCGTGTAAAAACTGTATAAAATTATATTCATGGATCCTATTGTTGGTTAAAACGTTTATTTGGAAAAAGAAAAACTAAAACATTTTTGGTTTAACTAATGTCAAGCGGTCTTTTTCTAAAAAATTGATGTTTCAAAGATTTATTAAGCTAGTAAAAATAAAAAACTTGTTTAACTTGAATCATTTTACTCGGTTTGTTATCGTTAAGTTTGGGATATGATGACTGATCGTAATTGGTTGTTAATCAACACCCCGTGTCTAATTCAATGATTTTAAAATTTTTTCTTGGAATTTACCAATAAGTTTCTGCATAGCATTTTTTTTTTTTTAACATCTCAAGCAATGTTACGTTGGAATAAATTAAATAAAAAGTTAAAAGAATGAATTAAAAATATTGAAAGCGAGTTGAATTTTGTTCCAAAATGTACATTGCTGTTACACCTGACTAAAATCGAGTTAAAATTAAGTGTGAAAGAAGTCTTACGCTTTATTGGATATTTCACATTTTCGACTTTTGGGGGAATTGTTAAAAAGTTTTTCTACAATACTTTAAAACCTTGGTGTATAAAACGGAAAATGAAACTAAAAAGTCTAATTTTTAATATCCATAGGTGGTTTCTTTTACAAGATCACTGTCCAAACCTTTTTCTCAGAGGTTAGCAACGTTCAAGATAAAAGACTGAATTTATTGGTTTCTTACTTTATTTGTGTTCGTCACCCCAAACCAAACCGTATCCTGAAAGCGAAGGTTTTAGCTGTTTTTTTAGAAACTCTGCTTTTTTAAAAGTTTATTTTTAGATTTCGAGTTAATCAATAAGTTAATTAAATAATTTCAGATTGGTTTGTTTTCATTTAGACATAAGAACTAACTGCGATAGGACTTGATAAAATAAATCTTATTATATTTTCAAAAAACAACCGACTTTTCTTGGAATTGATCTTCCTTACGTTGGTCTTCTTTGACTTCAAATTTCATGTTAATTTTAGAAAATTTAGTTGGTAAAATGCATAAAATAATCAACTTTACGACGAATTTTGTTAATAAACGTGAAAAAATGTAAAACTTTTTAGTACAAAAGGTTGTTGTATTTGATTGGGGATCGAACTAAGTTTAAATCGATATTTTAAAATCAAATTTTTTTAGGTCAAGTTTGAAATAAAATTTCTTTTTACATACGGTTGTTAAAAACTATAAAATTCTTCGCTTAGTCTATTTTTACACTGGAAATTAAGGTAACCAGATTTTCAAACTCCAATCATGAATACGTCATAGTTTTAACAGGAAACGTGATACGGTATGAACAGCAAGCTTCTGTATAAGAAGAGACCTTGACACACGTTGTGAAGGTTACAGTAGTTTTCTTGTTATTAAAAGTTTATAGCAAAAGATGAAACATAGTTAGAACTGAATTCCTTTTTGAAACAATTAAAATGTTAACACTAGAAATTAAATTCATACAACATAAAAATAATAACTATGTTTGAATTTGTTTTATTAAATAATAAAAATGGGAAAAAGACGACTTTTTTATTATGAAACATCTGTTTATTGAACACGAATAATCTATCAATAGAAATTTTGTTTAAAACTTTTAACAATTACTTCAAAATTGACTATGAATAAAAACCAAGAATGTCAAGTAATTTTTTTAAAAATTTAACAAGGTTGTAACAAAAAATCAAGGTTGCTAAGAAAAAATTTTTTTAAATTGAACAAAGCTTATAACAAAAATCAAGGTTGTTAGAGAAAAAATTGAGGTTAGGTAGAACAAAAATCAAAACTGCTAAGAGAAAATGTTTTAAAATTGAATAAAGCTGCCTAAAAGTCAAGCTTTCTTAGGAAAAAATCGAATGCAGGTTTCTAAAATGAAGGTTGATTAAGAAAAAGTTTTGAAAAATTGAACATAAGTACAACAAAAATCAAGGTTGACAAGAAAAAAAACTTAAACAAAGGTATGACAAAAATCAAGGTTGCCAAGAAAAAATTAAAAATGGTAGATATCTAAAAGTCAAGGTTACCAAGAGAAACTATTAAAATTGAACAAAGGTATAACAAAATCAAGGTTGACTAAGAAAAATTTTTGAAAACTTAAACATAAGTACAACAAAAATCAAGGTTGCCAAGAAAAAAACTTAAACAAAGGTATGACAAAAATCAAGGTTACCAAGAGAAACTATTAAAATTGAATAAAGGTATAACAAAAATCAAAGTTGACTAAGAAAAATTTTTGAAAAATTGAGCATAAGTATACAAAAAACAAGGTTGCTTAGAAAAATTGAACATAAGTACAACAAAAATCAAGGTTGACACGAAAAAACTTAAACAAAAATATGACAAAAATCAAGGTTGCCAAGAAAAAAAAATTAAAAATGACAGATATCTAAAAGTCAAGGTTACCAAGAGAAACTATTAAAATTGAATAAAGGTATAACAAAAATCAAGGTTGACTAAGAAAAATTTTTGAAAAATTGAGCATAAGTATACAAAAAACAAGGTTGCTTAAAAAAATTTTTGAAAAATTGAACGTAAGTATACCAAAAATCAAGCTAGCCTAGAAAAAATTGAACATAGATATCTAATAACCAGAGAGAAATATCTAAAAACCTAAATAAAAACTTTTAAAAATTCAAAAAGGCATAATAAAATCATGGTTGACAAAGAAAAATTCTGAAAAATTCAACAAGGATGTAACAAAAATCAAACTTGATTAGAAAAAAATTAAATATAGTTATGACAAAGAACAAGCTTGCCAAGAAAAAATTAAACAAAGGTATGACAAAAATCAAGGTTGTTTAGAAAAATTGAGCAAAGGCATAACAAAAATCAAGTTTGCCTAGAAAAAAATTGAGGTTAGTTATGACAAGAATCAGGATTACCAAGAAAAATGAAACAAAAGTTTGACAAAAACCAATGTTTATTAGAAAAAAATTGAAGGTAGGTAAGACAAAAATCAAGGTTAACTAAGAAAATGTTTAAAAAATTGAACAAATATGACAAAAAATCAAGCTTGTTTAGAAGAAAATTGAAGATAGGAATGACAAAAGTCAAGGTTGTCTAAAGAAAAACTTTTAAAAATTTAACAAAGATATAATAAAATTATGGTTGACAAAGAAAAATTTTGAAAAATTCAACAAGGGTGTAGCAAAAATCAAATTTATTTAGAAAAGAATTAAATATAGGTATCTTCAAATCAAGTTTCTTAGGAAAATTTTTGAAAAAGCGAACATAAGTATAACAAAAGTCAAATTTGTTTAGAGAAAAAGTTTTAAAATTGAATGAAAGTATCTAAAAACCAAACTTTCTTATGGAGAAATTTGTGAAATTAAACATAAATATAACAAAAATCAAGATAAAGTTTTGCAATGGGCAAAGAAACCTATACAAACGAACCTGGTAAAAACCTAGGGAATTCCCCATGGGAAAACTGAGTATTGCACAATAAAACTGACTTGTCCAAACTTGCCCGATTGGCGAACAAACTCGAGACCACTGTTTTTCTTAGCATTAAGATTTATACTGTCTTGGTTAGGAATCAAACTCAGGACCACTGTCTTTCATAGGGTTAGGTTTGAAATCATACACCTGTCAGGACCACTGTTTTTCTTAGGATTTACATTTATATTATCTTGGTTGAGAATCCAACTCAGGACCACTATTTTTTTTAGGATTTAGATTTATATTATCTTGGTTGAGAATCCAACTCAGGACCACTGTTTCTCTTAAGATTTAAATTTATATTATCTTGGTTGAGAATCCAACTCAGGACCACTGACTTTCTTAAAATTTAAATTTATATTATCTTGGTTGGGGATCAAACCCAGGACTACTGGCTTTCTTAAGTTTAAGGATTATACTGTCTTGGGTAGGAATCCAACTCAGAACCATTGTCTTTCTTAGGTTTAGGGTTGATACTGTCTTGGTTAGGAATCCAACTCATGACTACTACCTTTCTCAGCCCACCTCCTCATCTCCTCCCCTCTTCACCTCCTCCCCTCCTCAACCCCTCACCTCCTCATCTCCTCACCTTCTCAACTCCACTGCTCTCTGGTACCCCCAGTAGACAAAATACCTCCTCACCTCCTCAATTTCGCTGCTCTCTGGTATCCCCAGTGGACAAAATACCTCCTCACCTCCTCAACTTCGCCACTCTCTGGCGCCCCAAGTGGCCCCAACCTGCTCTCTGGCGGCCCAAGTGGCCCCCAACTTGCTCTCTGGCAGCCCAAGTGGCCCACCTTGCTCTCGGGCACCCCAAGTGGCGCTCTCTAACGCCCCTAGTGGCGCCTCTCTGGCGCCTCTCGTGGCAACCTCCTCTGTTCTCTAGCGCCACTAGCGGAAACACCAACCAAAAGTACCATTACATACTACTATCAACTTAAAGAACTCAATAATATTTACAATTGGATATCTGCTCACAATTTAACGCTAAATTCAAAAAAGTTCCAAATATTAATTATTTCGCCAAACCTCAAGTCTTCAAATGTTGTTTTAAATATTCAAAGTCCAGCTGGTGAAATTAAAACTTTTTATAAGGCAAAATATTTGTAAATTATATTTGATAATCGACTAAACTTTCATGAGCATATAAAAACTCTTGAAACGAAAATAGCTCGATTAGTTGAAATTCTAAATAAATTGAAATACTTTTTACCCAGGTGGGCATTATTGAAGTTATATGATTCACTTATCCATTTCCATTTTAATTACGGCCTTGTTGTTTGGGGAAGCACTTATCCGACATATTTTAACAAACTAAAATTGCTTCAAAATAAAGCGATTCGTATTGTTACCTCCTCTCATAGGTCAACTAGCTCGAAACCTCTATACATTTAAAACAAATATTTTGCCTTTGCTTAAACTGTGTGAGTTTGAAACAACTAAATTTGTTTATTCTTATAAACTTAATTTGTTACCTAAGATTTTCGACAATTACTTTTCATTTGCTAAATTTTGCCATTCTCATACCACATAATTTTGACTAAAAAATCACCATACCATTTTTTTGTTCAAAAGTAAACGAACACAAAGATCAATTAAATATATAGGACCAAAAATTTCGAATTCTAATAGTCATAACCGGAGAACAATACCATTTAATAAATTTAAAAAATATTATAAATCGGTTCTACTTTTCAGTGATTAAATGCTTAAAAATCTTACAATTTGTTTTATGTATCTTATTTTATTTTTTCCTTCATTGCTTGATTGGTCTTTACTTATTCTTAATGTTTTTTTTGTTTTGTTTTTTTGTTTTTTGTCGTTGTTTTTCTTTTTTTGTATACATTTTCAATTTTTACATTGACACTTTGCTTGTATATTTCTGTATTTTACAGAATGATTGCTTGAGTCGAAGACCTCACAGTCCCTTCGCAATCACCCCGTCGCAATTTATGAATTTTTACTAGTATTTAATATTGCTGTGTATATTTGCCCATTTTTGTTTTTGCGACGAAAAACTGCAAAAAACGCGACTGCCGTAATACTCTGAGTTTCGAACCTATTGTGTTTTCTCCTGCATGTTTTGTTAATCGCGCTGCGAGCGTCGAGCAATGATTAATTTGTTTCTTCGCCCTTTAAGTTGAGCGCTTTGTTTCTTAATTCATGTCAGACGTCATGAGTTCTTTTTGATGACGATCGTAAAATGCAATTTGAATTTTTTTACACAAAAAATTTAGTCAATGATTGGTATCACAACTTTACTCAGGAATCTTACAAGACCAGTTAAACTTGTTAACCCAAATACCAGCGCTGAAGTAACGCTGTACTTATTTTTATTTTTTATACTGAGTCAAGAAATAGTTTGCCGCGAGACTGAAGTTTCAACTTTTACAAGCTCAAGGCGAATCACTGATGGTTAGCCATAAACATTCTATTTGTACAAAAAACAACTGAGAGCTTTTTATGGCCGTATTGGCATGCATGCTGCTTTGTTTTACACTAAGTATTATTATGCGTAAGCAACGTGAACTCATTAAAGAATTTGTTGTAAAGTGCTTTTCCTAAACAGCAAAACAAAAATGCCTAAGGCAGACAACACATTAAACTCGCGTCCTTCTGTTCATTTGTCAGAATGTAAGCGCACTGAGTGGCAGCTGAGATGATTTAACAAAATAACTTCTTTAGCTGTTTAAATGCAAATAACCAATCTTATAATACACACAAGCAAAACTCTTATTGCACACATAACTAACACACAGCACTTATAAACACACAAAAAACACGTGAATCAGCTTACCTGTAGAACTTCCATGGCATATCGCTGTCTTGTATAGTCGTGTAGTGAAACATTACTAGGTCCGCATTTTCTATTCGACTCCAATCATGGGTGACCTCACATCGATTCCATGTTAGTCGACCTTCAGGTGGCACATATGACTTTAGTCCCCATGGAAAGCCCCAGTATAATATAAGAAACGTGCGGTTATTTTCGTCGGTCACTTGAGATCGCATTCTTGAGTTAGTGAAACCATTAAACATAAAACTCTTCGCCTTTGCAAGTTTGAACATGAGTTTTGCAGTGGTTTGAGAATCAAAGTAAAGCCAAATCGATATTAAGAAAACCCAAACGCATGTGACCATTAACATATAAAATATTTTTGGTCTTATATTTAAAAAAAACATAGAATTCTTAACCATTCTAATTTTTTTGTAAATATAAGCAAAAAAAACTATAAAACTTGATGCAGGCAATGTCAATTGAAATCTAAAATATAACAATGTTATAACATTGCTTCTACGACTAATATCATTTCTGTTGTTTAATACAGAGGTAAATAACATTTTACTGGGCCTAAGTAGATACACTTATTTTGATTAAACCAATATTAAATTGTCACTTTCTGTTAACATTTGCTCTGATTATGAACAACATAGAAAATTGCAACCCAAAAATTAACTCGGTCATGGGCAAAATTGGCGGAAAATTAAAAACAACTCATATAAAATCTAGTTAATATTTGTCGACCAGTAAAAAAAACCTCGTGAGAACCTTGAGCCAGAAGTAAAAGGCAGGCAAAAATCAAGCACAATTGTTCGCCAGACAGTTTTTTCAACTTCTACAATTTCATCAGTTACAATATGAATTTACATTACACCAAAAGCAAAAAGGTGTGAACATAAAAATTATAGAAAAATTCGAGGTGATTGTTTTTGAAAAAATTTGAAATTAGAATTGTTTTACGTAAAGCTAATTTTAAATAGAAAACGTAAAACTTTTGGTTGGTCGACACTCGACATATACACTGGGCGTACCTTTCCTCCGTCATATAATTTCAGCGTCAACTATAAACGCAGGTGCTAGCCAAGCAAAGATCCTGGCTAATGTAAGCACCAAAAATACTACAAGTGGTTGACCTACAAAAAAGGCGAGGTAACAATTATCACGGACCATAATTAAAGTCTTTCTGAGATTCTCCAATGCAACAAAACACTGCACTAGTGAGAAAACCAAATAAATTTTTCTAATTTAATAAAAACTCAAGTGTCGTATTGTCCGCACAAAATGTTAAAACAAAATGCAGCTGGATCAGTGGTTCTCCAGCTTTTCTGCACGCTGACCACAATTTGAATGAAAATTTTCAATTGACCCCATATCCAGTACAACTTCTTAACTAATGTATTGTATAACTAATGTGTTGTATCATTAATGTAAAGACCTTTTTCTTGCTTTTTTTGACTTTCACTTTCATCAAACTTTAATGTAAAGACCATGCAAAAACCTTTTCCTTGCTTTTTTTTGGCCTTCACTTTCATGGAACTACTTTTTTTCTATTTGAAGAATTAAGAGGATTTGGAATTAATTTTTAAACAAGCTGCATAAAGATGAGAAACGCCAGACTCGAGTTTCGCTCTCATTAGAGCTCATCAGTGATGCTTATCTCACCGCGAATCGAACCTGGGACCTGAGTTCGATTCGCGGTGAGATAAGCATCACTGATGAGCTCTAATGAGAGCGAAACTCGAGTCTGGTGTTTCTCATCTTTATGCAGCTTGTTTAAAAATTACTTTTTTTCTATTTGATGTGAAGAAAAACATCCGGCTCTATCTGACTTAATCACATAAAAAACGCGATTTGACTTTTGCAATGAAAGCGAGGACTAAATGATTCAAATGGTATTCTAATTATCAGACTAAACTAGAAAAAGTTCTTAAAGACCTTGTACACCTTGTACATCTTATCAAGCGGGAACATCCTTAAAAAGTCTGGTACATCTTGGGGTGTACAATACACTCCAAAATTTTTTTTAGCGGCAACGCTTGAAATTATTCTTAATCATATTCTTTGACGGTATTGGTAGTTTCGTCGTCGGTAATTTATCGTATGGGTGTGTTTTAAATGTTTATTTTTTTAGCACAATTAGGGTTAGGGTTAGACAAATATACTAACGATGTACTTATTGTAATATAATTACTATACGATAAAACAACCGACGATGAAATTGCCTAGCGATAAAATTACAGTGAGCCATCCCTTATCTCTGTCTGACACTTTCATCCAGACTTAGATAATGGAAATTTTTCGGCTTTTCCAAATTATATTAGAATTAAAATTAGAGCTGCTCTGTTTTCCAAAATTAAATTAAAAATAAAATTAGAACTGTTTAGTTTTTTTGAAATCAGATTAGAATTAAAATTACTGAAACTATCAAAAATATACAGTAAAAGTTAAAGTAAATTCCGAACTAAAATTACAAGTTCAAATTAGGATTAAAACACTTTAAAGTCAAGCTTAGTTCAACCTAATTCGGTATTTATTTGCATAAGCATGAGAATTGCAGAGGTTCGTAAATTAAGTCTGGCTTTTTTCAAGCTGTACAATTTTCTTGCATGGCAATAAACTCTCTGACAAAGCCGATGTTTCTGTCAGACTAAAAGGTTTTCTAACAAGAATCTAAAGACGAGGATTTTTCTTGGAGGCTAAAATAGTGTTTTGTCAGATTATACCATAAAAGAGCTAGTGCAAAACAGCTCGTCACAAAACAGGTAGCTCAAACACAGCTAGCCACCAAAAAGCTAGTTTCACAATAGAGCCAGGGCTGAAAAATACCTGGTCCTAATACTAACAGGACTAGACACAAAAAAGCTAAATATGAATAGTAAAATGAAAGCTTAATACTTTTTCATGCTAACACTACAACTTTATATTGTAAATATTTGATCCTAATCTTGACCCTAAACCCTAAGCCTAACCCTTTTATTAATGAATATCCATAAGTAATTATTATAGCTCTTTTGTAGCCAGCCATTGTATGGCACTAGCCCTTTTTTGGTACTAGCTTTTTGTGGTCTAGCTCTTTTGTGGCCCCAACTCTTTTAAAATTAGCTCTTTTATAATCAGCTCTTATGAAGGGACATTTCTTTGTTAAGTATCTTTCAACCAAAGCTGTGGTGCGACGTCAGCAGGTGTCAGCATTTTAAGAGGGTGTCGGTGTTGGCACCAGCACGGTAGCCCGTATAGTTTTAGGTTATAACTACTTGGTATTGGTGCTGACACCGACATACTTTATAACACTATTATAATCTATTAAAATTTAAAACTATAAATAGTTAAATACTACTAACCTACTAATCCATCACTCTTATTTCCAACATTTCTTAAAAACAAATGTCATTTTTAACCCTATTCTCCTCAACGGCCGGGCTTCTGAAGCCCGGCCTTTGCAAAAACGTTTGTAATTACTTCATCTTTTTAGATAAAATTCTGGAATTTCTTGACTTTTCCTAATTTGAATTGCTTGATAAGATGGTACTATTTTTAGGTGCCCCCGAACAAGGGTTAACGGGTACAATAGACGTTTTTTAGCAAATTTGTGAATTTTTGCTTGTTTTCGCAACCAGATCGTGCAATTTCAATTTCATGCTTTTACTAAGTGACATGACTTTTACCAAGAATTGGCTCTGCGTCACGAAGCGAATTACATCATTTCCGGACGTCCATATGCCTTAGCTAATGCAGAACTTATTTCATGTAGATTACATATTCGTTTTTTGAGCTTTTGGCAATTGCTTGGAAACACTTTGCACACATACATTTTGTTGTATGAAACAATTGCTGTTGTATGAAACAATCTAAAGATTGAATTTTATCTGCTTGAATACCAATCAAGCAGATAAAATTCAATCTTTAGACTAAGTATTTTTTAAAACTTTCTTGTAACTATTTATTCGTGGGAAAAAAATTAAATTAACTAGTTCACATTTTAGCTCTTATGCTGACGCCTTCAGACAATTAAACAACACCTGACGTTTATAATTGCATTTCACGTTGCATTTGAAGTAACAGGCCGTTTTTATGTTGAAATTTTCCTTACAATAAAAAATCCGACGTATTTTTTATGTATAAGTGTTAGTTACTTCGACTGGATGGCCTTGAACACCCAAGTAAAGAACATAAGGAGATAGGTCGTGGTTGATAATTGTCAGATTTTCTTTTGACAACGCGCGATTTACACAGTTTACACCTTTCTTTTCATTAGAACCGATGTAATTCAGGTGTTAATGCGGTTTATCTGCAACAAATTACGTGCATTCAAGTACTAATAGAATCGAAATAAAATACGCTTATTAAAATGAACACGACAATCATTCAAATTTTGTAAATAACAACAAACCAAATCAATTAACCAATTAAAACACTAATTATTTACTGCCAATTAAAAAACGTCTATAAAAACATTCTACATACCGAAATATTTTTTCAAGGCCACTTTCTTCAAGTTATCAATTTATCGACCACTGTAATTATCACGAAATATCAACTTTCAGTTCTAATCAAAACAACTTTCAAAGTAGCTTAACTCATCAACGCGTTCTCTCTCTCTCTGGTTTTACTTCGGTTTCGGCAAGACGAGTTTAATGCGAAGACGTCACGTAGAGAAACTCAATCTCTTTCACTACGGAACAACGGCGGCTATCATTATTAACAAAATTTACAATCTAAGAAACCAAAGCAGCGCGTGCTTGAAGCGAAAATTGATAGCGATTATTTAAGCGAAAATCAACAACAATAAGTTTACTTACTTGAAAAAGTTCTGTAAAAAGTTTATAGATTTTAGATGTGGGCTTTGCAGACAGAAAACATAGAATAAAAACAAGACGTTTGACACGATTAAATTTAATAAAGTAAGGTTTCCAACTTGTATAAATTCATGACGGTTTTAAAGTATGAAATTTACACAAATGAACTTCCTACCTCCCAAATTTTTCTTGTTAAAGTTTAAAAAAACGGTCCTTACTTATTGCGAACTGTTTGATAAATTTATTTCGAAAGTTAAATAAAGACCAAAAAAGTTCCACTCTTGAAATTCGAAAAGAACTTTTTATGTAAACGTAAAAACCATTTTTGATCTTCATTTGCCTTTCGCAATAAATTTTATATTTGAACTCAAAATGTTATTTTTAAAAAAATTTGATTTGACTCTTGGTCTAATATGATTATTCTATTATATTCCGACGTCTTTGTAGTTTTAAAATGACCCACTAATTCGAAAATCTCTGAATAAAATCAACTTAGATATTTTAGTTACGGATGACCTGGGCTGTTTACAAGGGTTTTTCCACGTAAAACCAGATAAAGCTCCTGACCCTAATTTTATGTGCACAGAACTTATAATTCATGTTAGAGCTGTTTTGAATTCTTGATTACGTAACTTTCTCTTTTCCTGATTGCGTCAACTCCAATTTCGAAAATCTGCGGAAGAGCGCTTGTAGTCGCGATTCGAAAGACAAAGAAGTCTGTAGAAGACCCAAAACGTTATTGATAAATTTATCAACTTTACGTCCCCTGGAAAAATTTTGAGACGCTTACCTACGTCCACAATGAGCCAATTAATGGTTTTGATGCAAAAAATCAACCGTGGATCAAGTCGTTCTGTTAATACAAATCATAGACAATTTTTTAGAGACTGAAAAGAGTGCCAATTTGACAGCTACATATGACATTGTTATTTCATACAAACTTGACTTTAACTGCAAGCTGTTGAGGTTTCTGCTGGATAAATGGATGGTTCGAATGATTATAAAACTAGTTCGCAACAAAAGTTTCACTTTAACGGCGACAGTAAGAAAAATAGTCTCGGGTGTCAGAGAAATAGTGTTCCTCAAAAATCAATCACGACTTTTTTAACATCTAGATGTATAATCTGCTTTCCACAATATCCAGATTAAGAAAAAATGTGAGCTAAAAGTTTACAATAATCAACATTCACCATTGTGTTAGTTCCGATTTATCTTGAAGTAAAACTAGACAAATCACTCAAATTTGGTCACCACTGTTTGGCATTGCACAAAAAAATTTCTTCGCGTTTCCCGCTGGTGAGGTAACTTGCGGCCTTAGGGTGGGTGCTGGTGCCAAAACATCAGTTATAGCTCTCTTATTGACAACTAATTTACAACTAAAACTGAGCTTTGACAACTAGTAGCGACACTTGTTTTGGCTAAAGGTGGTACTCTAGACCAGGGGTCGGCAAATACTTTTTTTGGTGCGACCCAAAAAGTATTTGCCCTGAATTCACGCGACCCAAAAATTTAGTGAGCTTCGTTTTTGTGGAACATTATTTTAAATATATACCAATTTTAAGGCTACTACTTAATGCAGCAATTTTTTTTTAAACTGTGGAAAGTTAGCAGTCACAAACAATAAGTCATTGCGCTTATTCTTTCTTACAAGAAGTATAAGCTGTGTGTTTAGAACACAATAAACCAATTCTGGGTTTGATATGAGAGACGGCAATTCGAAGGTTATCTTCTACTTCTAATTTTGATCTGTATTTGTTTTTGATGAATGATAATGCGGAAAATGTCATTTCACATAAGTAGGTGGTTCCGAAAGGCAAAAGAACATTTATTGCAGCCGCTGATAACTGTGAATATTCTTTCTCAATTGAAATCCAAAATTCAGCCTTTTATGGTGCGAGTCCATTTCATCACATAGAGTGGTAAACAGTCGTGTCTGGAGAGGTCTCGATTTAATAAAGTTAACAATTTTTATCTCTGCATCAAAAACACTTTTTTAATCTGGGTCCAGTGCTTTGCTGGCAAGATTTTCTCTATGAATAATACAATTGGTAAAGTTGATTCGAGGTGCAACTTGTAATAATCTTGCCAAAAAACCTTAATGTTTTCCTGCCATAGTCCCAGCTCTATCAGTACAAATGCTAATATACTGCTTCCAAAATAATCCATCATTCTTTAGTCTCGTCTCCGCTGCTGAGAAAATGTCCTCACCTGTGCATGTTCCTAACAGTGACGCGCACTTGAATAAGTCTTCTTCAGGCTTCCCATTGGCTATATATCCAAAGAATACAATCAAGTGCGCTAAACCGGACACGTCCGTGGATTCACCTAATTTCAAAGCAAATTTTTTTCTTTTCACTCTGTCATTCAGTTGGCGCTTGATATTTTGACCAATTTTGCTGATACGTCGACGAATGGTGTCAGCAGACAATGGAATTTTTTAACTTCGTCAGCTATCTTGTCTCCATGCATAATTTGGCTGATTGCAACAGCAGCAAGTTTAATGAAGGTTTCTCCGATCGTGTGTGGTTTTTTATTTTTTGCGATTAGATATGCCACTTCATAGGATGCCTTCTGACATTTCTCTGAGGTTGAGAGAAACTCTTTCATGGTTTTCTTTTCACTTAACAATTCTTTTTCTAATCGGCAGAAAAAAGGTATTGGTTTGTTAATGAGTTTTGGATGCTTTGCTTTAATATGTCGTTGCAATTTCCCTGTTTTCAGGCTCTCGTTTGCAAGGACCTCGGAGCAAACAACGCATTGTGGACGAGGTTCATCATTTATAAGTATACTCGTGAAACCAAGCTTTATAAATTTTTCGCTCTACTTTCGCCTAGCTCTATGAGACTGGTTTGGACGTTGTATTTCTTTTCTATGAGGCTGTGGATCTGAGTGATTTGCTTGTTGCTGGTAGTAATAGAGATTAACCTGAAATAGTAATAGAGTATTAACGCATCTTAACCAAAAGGTTTGTCTGTGACGCAAGTCGTAAGCATGGCAGCAAACTCATTGTTAATTTTCCTGCTCCAAAAACTTAACAATATTTTAGCTCCTTTTTAACAACTCAATGAGCGAACTTAAACTGTCTAACGCTAGCTAGCCAGCCTAGCTACTAAGCTAATCTTAATTTGGGAAGCATTTTTCTTTTTAGCTGACTTATTTGTAACTGCTTTATCAGGCTAATTACCTGAAAGCTGCAAGGGCCTTATATCCTCAGACAGATGCCACTAAAATAATCTACAGTATAGTGAACTGAGAACAAAGACATTGAAATTTTACGTGCGGTGATTGATTGTTACCTCATCAATCGTAACAATTGACACTTATTACGTCGAAGGAAATCAATTTTCAAAACTTTTATGGCTAGAATGATAGAAAAAATTTATATTATGACGCAAAGTCAAAAAGTTTTAAAAACCAAAAAGTTCAAGAAAATAATTGAAAACAATGATGACGTGAAAATGCGTCATTATATCAGAGTAATTTTAGTAAGTTTAAATTTTTTGCAACCCAAACTGGAAGGTGTCGCTACCCACTATTTTCGGACCCCTGCTCTAGACCTGTGCTCCATTACTTTTTCAAACCTGCGGCACACTTTGAAAAATTTCAAAAATTAGCAGAACACCTAAACCAGGTAAAGAGCTAAATTTTGAACGCTTTCCGTTACTTGCAGTTTCATTTGGTTGTCATAGAAAACCTAAAAAATTTAATCTAAACTCAAAAAATAAAGTGATGACTTTTTTTTCATCTGAAGTTAGCAATTTTCGCATATCGTGCACAATCGAGTCTGGGTGAAAATTGATCAAAATATTATCAAATTTTTGTAAAGTTTTTATGTTCTCAAAATAAAACTTCATATGAGGAAAAGCGTTTGAAATGTAGTAAAAACCAAAAAAAGGTATTGTCCTTACACAATGAGATGTACAGTACAGTATAATGATGTTTTTAAATTTTTCGGTTGCTGCTTCAGAGAGACATAACTGTATCTCTATTTCAAAAAGTATGTTTGTCATTTTTTCGCAGCACACAAGTTGCCAAGCACTGCTCTAAATCCTGACTATGGTTTATTTATCGGTTATCAAATGCCTGCCGATAAATACGAAGGTCTAAACGCTTGTTTGCGCCTGCTGCGCAAAAACTTGATCAATTTTGCTGAATTAAGTTCCGTTCTGCCCATCATATGAATCATACGTAGATCGAACACAGAGTACTATGATTAGCTTGCATCCGGTCTTGTGCTTTCATTACCAGCGCATTGCCTTCCCGTTTAAAATAGCTTGCCCAGAACAGTTTGAGTTATGCTTAAACGCCTTCAAACGGGTTAAAGACAACTGGACGCAGCTTAACTAACTAGTAGGCTGCGTCTAGTTGGGTTGCGCCCAGACGGTTGGGGCCAGTTGGCTCATTCCGCTTGTAAACTGTAGAAGCTCGTTTTTATTTGTGCATAGACAAATGGGTCTCGTTCCTTTCTCTCATTGCAAACGCGGCGCCAATAACAATTTGCAATAAAAAGTTAACCACGGGAGCCACTCCTATTTATGTGTTTTACTTGAAGTAGATACTTTTACATGCTACAGCAACGTAATGTCAGAAAAAGGGCCTTTACAGCTTAACATCTCTTTTTCAAAGTTATCTTGGAGAGGCCTTATGGTGATCAATATTTTCTGAAGATGATCAATCTAACTTTCCACAGTTTAAAACAAAAAAATACACTTTTCAATTAAATATATTGGAGACAAAATGTGTTATTTTATCCGGTATTTCATGCGACAGTTTTCATATTGCAAAATAAAAAAATTATATTTACCTTTGTTACCCAGATTTCCTTATTTTCTAGTTTTGCTTTTAGGTTTTCACTTATTAATTACTTTTTGCCTTATCGCAGGTTGTTATTCAAACGATTATTTTATAATAATTTTTCTGTTATTTTGAATGACACAATAAAAGTAACTGCTTGACTAAGACACCTTACGGTTCTTTCCCAGTCACATTGTTCTACATTTATTCTCAATTATATGTTACGCGAATATTTGTAAATGTTTAGTGACAAATATGAATATTGAATCTTCACAAATGTTAAAACATTGCTGTTCAAGAAATTTTTTATTGAGCACTCCAGTTTTTATAAACTGTTTTAAAGTTGTTGATAGATTTTATAGAGTTGCTGATAGAGTTTCAAGTAGGAAAAATGCCACAAAATAGTTTTCTGATAGAACAATAAAATGTGAAAAAAAACGAACATATACGATCTTGATCCGTTCTCATCAAAACGACACTTCCAACCTCTCGCCAATCCTAATTCAACTGCACGTTGAAAGAAGGCCTTTGACTGGCTTACAGTTTGATGTTCAACGAAAAATTAAATTGATCTTGCACGAAAGTCATTTCCGTGCGAGTGACTCTAGTGTTGTTACATTTACACCCCGAAATTACGTTTCAAAGTCTAATTGTAGGAAACAGTTATTGTCTCTGCTATAATAATGAAATTGGACCAGGTCAGAAAATACAAAAAAACATGAACAACTCACAAAATCAGTGTCAAACATGTGGCTCTTCCACGTGTTTGCGGCACTGCTTACAAATTTGCGCTTTATCTTTTGATCCATGCCGAGATACGTCCCACGACTAACAGTAACAATTATATAGTGTAATATATTTTTCTCAAGAGTTTTTTTTAAAGTAGTGCAATGGCGTAGTTTCATTTCAATAACTAAAAAACTCTTTTTGTGGCGATGAAATACATTGCGAAACAACAAAACGATGTGCATATAAACGATGATATATAAAAGTTAAAGTTTTGTTGGTTTTATAATATTTGTAAGTCGATATCTTAACACTGCTAAACATCAAAACATAGCCAATTTTAAATTCTTTTATGTAAAAAAAATTCATTCCGTTTTTCTATCCTTTTTTAAAAAACAGCAATAACTATTAGTAACTACAAAAACATATGGACAAAACTTGTGAACAAGTAATTGAAACTACTCTAAAATAACTTTCATACTTCGACAATTCAAACAATGAAACAATCTTCCTTAGCTTCTTAACCCTATTCTCCTCAACGTCCGGGCTTCTGAAGCTCGTCCCTTGCGAAAACGTTTGTAATTACTTCATCTTCGTAGATAAAATTCTGGAATTTATTGACTTTTCCTAATTTGAAATGCTGAATAAGATGGTACTATTTTTAGGTGCCCCCGAACAAGGGTTAACGGGTAAAATAAACGTTTTTTAGCCAATTTGTGAACTTTTGCTGGTTTTCACAAGCAGAGCGTGAAATTTCAAATTCACGCCTTTATTAAGTGACATGAATTTTACCAAGAATTTCTTTGCGTGACGAAGCGAATTACCGTACGTCGTTTGCCGACGACGCAATTATGCCAAAGGCGATGCAGAACTTATTTCATGTAAATCGCATTTTCTTTTTTTGAGCTTTTGGCGATTGCTTGGAAACATTTTACACATATACATTCTTTTGTATAAAACAATTGCTGTTGGACTGCGTGAATATCAATCAAGCGGACAAAAATCAATCCTTACACTAAGCATTTTTATAAAACTTTTCTATAACTATTTATTCATGGGAAAAAAATAAATTAAATGGTTCACATTTTAGCTCTTATGCCAGGGGCGTCCAGCCGGTGGCCCGCGGAGTATTTTTTGAAGCTTTCTGTCCCGTCAATTTTGGCAGAAATCGAAGACAGATTTGATGTGAAGACACCTTTTTTCTTGTTTTTGAAGTTTTAGAGATCACTACAATTTTGGGGCAAAAAAGGAAAAATCTGAGACTGATTTTAGGTAAGCACCTTTTTTTTAGAGATCACCATGATTTTGAGGCAAAAAGTGAAAAATCTGAGACTGATTTCAGGTGAGAACCTTTTTTTAGAGATCACTATGATTTTGGAGCAAAAAGTGAATTGTTATGTTTGTTTGGCCCACCAATATTTTAAAATGGCCCTCGACTCAAAAAAGGTTGGACACGCCTGTCATATGCTGACGCCTTCAGACAATTAAACAACACCTGACTTTTTATAATTAACTTTTTGTTCATATTTCACGTTGCATTTGAAGTAACAGGCCGTTTTTATGTTGAAATTTTCCTTACAATGAAAAATCCGACTTAAAGTTTTGTAAAAAAGTTTATAGCTTTTAGATGTGGGTTTTGCACACAGAAAACATAGAATAAAAACAAGACGTTTGATACGATTGAATTTCAATGAAACAGGGGTTTCTAACTTGTATAAATTCATGACAGTTTTAAAGTCTGAAATTTACACAAATGACTTTTTTCTTCCCCAAAAATTTTTGTGCCAAAGTCTAAAAAGAAGGTCCTTACTTATTGCAAACTGTTTAATAAATTTATTTCGAAAGTTAAATAAAGACCAAAAAAACTTCATTCTTGAAATTCGAAAAGAACTTTTTATGTACACGTAAAGGCCATTTATGGTCTTCATTTTCTTTTCGCAATAAGTCTTATGTTTGACCTCAAAATGTCATTTAGAAAAAAATTGGATATGACTTCTGGTCTAATATAATTATCCTATTATATTCTGACATCTTTTTAGATTTAAAATGACCCACTAACTGGAAACCTCTGAATAAAATCAACTTAGATATCTTAGCTATGAATTACCTGGGCTATTTACAAGAGTTTTTCTACTTAACACTAGATAAAGCTCTGGGCCTTAATTTTATGTGCATAGAGCTTATAATCCATGTTAGAGCTGCTTTGATTTTTTGATTACATAACTTTCTCTTTTCCTAATTGCGTCAACTCCAATTTCAAAAATCTACGGAAGAGCGTTTGTAGTCAGAATTCGAAATACAAAGAAGGCTGTAGAAGACCCAAAAAGTCATTGACAAATTTATCCACTTTACGTCCCCTGGAAAAAGTTTGAAACGCTTATCTACGTCCGCAACAAGCCAATTGATGGTTTTAATGCAAAAGTCAACTGTGAATCAAGTCTTTCTGTTAACAATCGACAATTTTTTCGAGACCAAGATGAATGCCACTGCTATTTGTCAATCTGACAGCTGCATATGACACTATTATTTCATTCAAACTTGACTTTAACTGCAAGCTGCTGACGTTTCTGCTGGATAAATGCGTGGTTCGAATGATTATAAAACTAGTTCACAACGAAGGTTTCACTCTAACGGAGACAATAAGCAAAATAATCTTGGGTGTCAGAGAAACAGTGTTCCTCAAAAATCAATCACGACTTTTTTAACATTTAGATGCATAATCTGCTTTCCACAATATCCAGATTAAGAAAAAATGTGAGCTAAAAGTTTACAGTAATCAACATTCATCACTGTGTTTAGTTCCAATTTATCTTGAAGTAAAACTATAATTACTCAAGTTTTGTCACCACCGTTTGGCATTGCACAAAAAACTTTGCGTGCTGCTGAGGTAACGTGGGGCCTCAGAGCGGGTGCTGATGCCAAAACATTAGATACAGCTCTCTTATTTTTAGTCTACTCAACAGCCGAGTATTGGAGCCTTGTTTGTTCTCGTAGTACTTGGTTTATAAATAGTGTCTTGAATGAGGCTTTGTTTGTAATCACTGATGCCTCCATTCCTTTCCAACGGACCACTTAAAAGTTTTTCTCAAAAATCCATCGATCTGAGTTTTGAAAACTAGTAGCGACACTTGTTTCGGCTAAAGGTGGTACTCTAAACCTGTGCTCCACTACTTTTTCGAACATGCGGCACACTTTGAAAAATTTCAAAAATTAGCAGAACACCTGGACCAGGTAGAGAGCTAAATTTTGAACGCTTTCCGTTACCTAAAGTTTCATTTGGTTGTCATAGAAAACCTAAAAACTTAATCTAAACTCAAAAAATAAAGTGATGACTTTTTTTTCATTTGAAGTTACCAATTTGCGCATATCGTGCACAATCGAGCCTGGTCCAAAATTGATCAACAAAAAATTATCAATTTATAAGCAGAGAGTTTTTATGATCACTAAATAAAGCTTCACATGAAAAAAAGAGTTCGAAATTTAGTAAATACCAGAAAAAGTCTTGACATTACACAATGAGATGTATTGTATAATGAATTTTTTAATTTTTTCGGTTGCTACTTCAGAGAAACATAACTTTATCTACTTCAGAGAAACATAGTTTTATTTCAAAGAGTATGTTTCTCGTTTTTCCGCAGTATATGAGTTGCAGAGCACTGCTCTAGATCCTGACTATGGTTTATTCATCCGTTATCAAATGCGTGTCGATAAACACAAAGGTCTAAACACTTGCTTGTGTCTGCTGCGCAAAAACTTGAACAATTTTACTGAATTAAGCACATCCAATCTGCTCATCACATAAATCATAGATCGAACACTGAGTACTATGAGAGTAAATCCGGCCTCGTGCTTTCATTACCAGCGCCTTCCCTTACCCCAGTGTTTCTCAAGCCTTTTTTTCTGCGACCCAAAATCGCTAAAAACAACAATTTACAAAGATGACTGCGACCTAAATAAATTTGACTGAGCGTAGTGAAAAGGTAGTGATCTCTAAAAAAAAAGTCTTCATCTTGAATCGGTTTCTAGTTTTTTGATTTTCATTTCTAAAATCTAGTGTTTTCTCTAAAAAAAACGTCTTCATCTTGAATCGGTTTCTGATTTCTTGATTTTCATTTACAAAATCTAGTGTTTTCTCTAAAAAAAAAGGTCTTCATCTTGAATCGGTTTCTGATTTCTTGATTTTCATTTCTAAAATTTGGTGTTCTCTAAAAAAAAAGGTTTTCATCTTGAATCGGTTTCTGATTTCTTGATTTTCATCTCCAAAATCTAGTGTTTTCTCTAAAAAAAAGGTCTTCATCTTGAATCAGTTTCTGATTTCTTGATTTTCATCTCCAAAATCTGGTGTTCTCTAAAAAAAAAGGTTTTTATCTTGAATCGGTTTCTGATTTCTTGATTTTCATCTCCAAAATCTGGTGTTCTCTAAAAAAAAAGGTCTTCATCTTGAATCCGATTCCGATTTCTTTATTTTCCTCTAAAATTTGTAATGACTTCTCAAGAAGGTTCTTCACTTCTTTTAACGGGAATAAGCTACATCGTTATGATTAAAATTATTAGTAATGAAGTGTGACATCTTGCAAGACGCAAGAAGAAGTGAAAGAGGCCACATTTGTTGCAGAACAGTAAGCTCTAGTAAGAGTATCGGGTGCGACATTTCTTTGGCCAGGGCGATATTGTATTACGTACAAAGAAAGAGCAAGCTCCATGCGACACAGTTATACCTTATCATTTTTGATTTTTGTCCGTCGTCGGCTATCCAGCATAAATGCTACGGAACGCTGATTCATAATGAGGGTAAATGTTTTTCGTGACAACAAGTGGGACCATTTTTTAACAGCCTCGATAACGGCAGTTGCCTCTTTCTCGTAAGCGGGGCAATATTTCTCCCTGCTTTGCAAAGTCCGAGACATGAAAGCCACTGGTCGACCGCCTTGGCTCAAACTGGCAGAAATAACTACATCAGGGGCATCATACTCTACAACAAACGGAAGCCTAAAGATGATGTCTCTTTGCACTGTTCTATAAGATATCTCTTAACCAGCGATGTTTTGCACAGATTTGTTAACTTGTTGAAACCAATTCAGGACTTTCTTCTAGAAAAAAAGCATTTTTCACAGTTGGAAAATGATAAATGGTTGCATGATTTAACGTTTTTTACTGATGTAATGAAGCATTTGCAAACACTGAACTTGGCCTTTCAGGAAAAAATAATATGGTCACAGACCTTTCTCAGACAATTTTTAGTTTCCAAAACAAAATTAAACTTTTTCAAAACGACATAATGTCAAGAAAAGTCTGCCATTTTCCTCATCTCAGTAAAAGAATTACAGAGCTTCCTGAAAATGAATTAAAAGATGAAAAACTTAAAGAATAAAAGAATAAATTGTAAAGTCTGCTGGATTATTTTCAAGCTAGATTTGAAGATTTGAATGCTTTGAAGCCATGTTTTGCCTTTTTCGTGGATCCCTTCCATGTTGACGTAATCAGTGACGAGTTTCCAATCCTCGAAATTTTTGCCACAAACTCATCAACTGCTGAAATTGAACTCTTAGAGCTGAAAGAAGATTTAGTAATATAAATGTCCCATAAAAGCCATTCGATTATTGACTTCTGGAAACAAGTGCCAGAAAGTAAATATCCCGAGCTTAAGAAAATTTGCATACGGCTTTTGTTTAGATTTTTGATACGACGTACAGTTGTGAATCTTCGTATTCAATAATGAGTTAAATAAAATCTAAATATCGTGGAAGCTTAACTAACGACCACTTACAGAACTGGTTTGGATTGCTGTGACAACTTACCGCCCAGATTTTAAACAACTTACAGATAGCGTGAAAACGCACAAGTCGTCTGTTTGACAAATACATTTGCAGCATCTGATTAAATTAACTGATTGTTTTTAAGGTTTTTTTTACATACAGTATTTTCAATGTAGAACATTTGCAGCTTGCAAACATTATTAGTTTGCTGTTAACGGCTCATGCTTGAAAAACTTTGGCCACCCCTAGCTTATAAATTAAAATTGATTAGAAATGTAATTTATAAACATAAAAATGCTGCCAAAAATTCAATTTCAAACACTAAACTATAAATATACCAAAATTAAATTGAAAGCTTAGTGTAGAAAATTTTCTTAGTTTAGATACAAAATCATCTTCCATTACTACAGTAAATCCAAAATAAATTAATTGCTTTGCAGTTGCACAATACTGTACATGTATTGCGACTTAATGAGAACAAACCGATTTATCTTATTTCAGCAAATGTCGGGAGTAAGAAAAACTTTTTTCTCTGCGATGTCACGATTGTGGTATGCCTCGAATCTCTCCATTTCAAAAGATATTTTCACCAAAAGAAAAAAAAGCGCTAAACCATATTGTTTCACTTTTGTTTCTTTTTTTATCTGAAGAGAAGCAAATCTTGAAGCTGCCTCACTTGTATTAGCGATTTTTTTTACAAGAACGCTTGACGAAATGATTAAAGCGCTGAAAATACAACAATTAAACGGTCAAAAATTAGGGTTAAAAAGCAAAACTAATTACACTACTACAAGCACGATATAATTTTTACCAATTTTTTTTCAACTAATAGCAAGTTTCATCAATTTTCAAAAAACTGCGACTTCAATATTTTATTTCTGCTTTATTTGATTTTCACAGGTGAGGCAATGCCTCACTTGCCTCGAGAGAGGGCACGTCCCTGGTTAAGATTACTTAAACATGCTTTTATAGAGTTGATGACGGAATTCCTACAAAGAGAAGGCGCTGTTTCAGTCCAGAATTGCAAAAATTTTTTTGATAGTTCCAATTCCAAGCATGGCCAGAAGAGGAGCTGATCTAAAGACAAAGCGAAGAACCACCAAGGCCTGTTTATTTTTACATCAATAGGAATTATGAAAAGATTTTTTAATGTTTAATCCCAAAAACAATTCTATAGGATAAAGTTGAAAGCAAGGCTGTGGTGCCGGGAAACTTTTTGCCGACACCTTTTTCTTTTAATTTAATCAAAGTATAAATATTAAAGTTTAACCCTATTCTCCTCAACCTTTTTCGAGCTATTGACTCCTCAACTGCTCGGCTTCAGAAACCCACCAAGTTAACGATTTATAACCCAAAACTACTTAAGCTATCTTTATAAAATTTTAGCAGAGTAAAGATCGTTTATTTAACTTCTGTTAGAGCAAAAAAGTTTTTTAAAATTCATTTGCTAAAGTACTTAAAAAGTTTTTTGTTAGTACAAAACTTTAAAATAGCTTTTAACAGCAAATGTTTCATTTAAAGCTCTTTTGTTAATTAAGTAGCCTTAAAAAAGGCTGTTTTGAAAACTCGAACGTTTTCGTCTAGCTCTCTTCAGGAGGTTTCGCTAAAATGAATTGCAGAACTGAATGTAGTATTTAAAAAGTTTTAAAGCTGATTCTGATTGGCTAAAAATTAAGGTTAATAATAGTTATCATAATAATTGAAAAGTATTAATAAATAAAATCACGTTTCGTCAGCGTAAGAAATATTTTGGCAAAAAAAAAAAGGAACAAAATTATGCAAGTTTTGTGCTAAAATTTGGAACTAAAAAGACAATTTTTACAATTATGCTAACAATTTATGTTTGTAAACAAACTCTTTCTGTCTACACAAATTAGGTTTTCGAAGAGTGATGAAAATTGATTCTAAGACTGATAAATGGAAATCGGATCGTGCTTTAGAGAGAATAAAAAATTTATTGTCCTTATAGTGAGATGCACATTTTTGGTTATGTAACAAATGGTTTCCAATCGCTGGATCACAGTGCGGTATTGAATTAGCTAGTTTACCTGGACGTTCTGGTTGTTTACGTTCTTTACTGGTTCTATTCCGAATAGACTTCGGCACATGCTGGCGGATTCTGTCCTGCAAACGTTGAGACGTTCGACCCACGTACCGACTATCACAGTGGCACACGTATTCGTATACGACGTTACTTTGTTGAAAAGTGGGAAGAACGTCTTTATGTATAGCAGGTAAAATTCGTCTGGTGGAAAAGACCACTCGTGGTTGGACCGCTCCAAAACAATTATTAATAGATAATTTTATTTTTCTTTCAAATTTCAGGGAATTTTCGCCAATCCAAGGCAATTTTAAATAGACAGGGCATTTTTTGGGGCCTTCTTTAGTGTTTTGTTGGAAACGTAAAAGTTTTTTAGAAATTCTCGAATCAATAAGGAATTCTGGATAACCATTTTGTACAAGAATAGAGCGAATATTATCTAGTTCATGTTTTAATGTGGATTTAGAGCAGATTTTTAAGGCTCGATGTGTTAAAGTATCAATGAGATTTGTTTTACGTTGTTTTGGTCCAAAAGAATTCCAGTGAATATATTGACCTGTGAAAGGGGCTTTCAATAGACTGAAGTGATGAATTTATTATCAGATTTCGTAACAAGTACATCTAAAAAAGGCAGAGAATTATTGGTTTCAATTTCATTGGTAAATTTTAAGGAGGGGTGAAGCGAGTTAAGACAATTTAAAAATTTTTGGAATTCAGTTTCTTTGTGAAAAAGGGAAAAAGTGTCATCAACGTACCGACAGTATACGGTAGGTTTTGAAATTTCATTGAAAAGTTTTGATTCATAATAGCCAACGAATATATTTGCTAGAGCGGGACCAAGGGGACTGCCCATAGCAACTCCATCAATTTGCCTGTACATAATGTTGTTAAAGCTAAATTCAACTGAAGTAGTTGCAGTTTTCATCAGTTCAATAAAAACATGTTTAGGAATAACTGGAGTAGGGAGGTGACCGTCGTAAAGTGTTTTAGTACAAATTTCAATGGTTTCCGCTAAAGGTACGTTAGTAAATAAGCTACAAATATCAAATGAACAAAAAATTGAATCATTAGAATTTACTTTGAGTTATTGTATCATTTCAGCGAAAGAAAAGGAATCATTAATACAATTAGTTGAGTAGAGTTCTAACACGGGTTGTAGTAAGGCAGCGAGAAATTTAGCGAGTTCATGTTGGGCAGATCCAATCATCGAAAGAATAGGACGGCAAGGCACATCTTGTTTGTGAATTTTTGGAAGTCCGTACATTCTTGGTCGTTGTGAGCCGGTGGGTCTAATAACTTCATAAACGGTTTTCGGGAGATCATCACTTTTAACTAATTGAAGTAAACGACGTTGAAGTTTGGTTTCATTTTGAGCAGTATTATCAAATTCATTTACAGGCCCAAGGCATTCAAATTTAGTTACGTCAGAAAGAATGGCTACCATTTTTTTGTCATATTCTGATTTATTAAGAATGACGACTCCAGAGCCTTTGTCAGGCTTAGTAATTAAAATGTGTTTATTAGAACGTAGGGACTTAATCGCTTGAAGACAGTCAGAATCAAAGGGGAATTTAATCACATCGATAGGAGAACCACAAAAACTGTGTGCTAATTCATTAAGTTTAGCTTTAAGAAGACTTAGTTCATCAATACTTTTTGGTTTATGATTTAATAATTGAGCAAATAAAATTTCAAATTCTGCGAATACTTCTTCACGTTTAATATTAGTTGGCGGAAAGCAAAACTCTAGACCATAGGCTAAAACAAACTTTACATGTAGCTAAATATATATATAAAACCTCTAATCCAGTGTTTCTCAACCCCGAGTCCGCGGACTCATTTGAGTCCGCGTAATGTTTTGGTGAGTCCGCGAGTACATTAACTTTATAAATTTTTGTTCAATTATTATCTGTACATGTTACGCCCATTCCCATTTGTTAGGTATTGTCCGTCATTGAGCTTTATCTTAATATTTCAGATAAGTTTTGCCGCCTTTTTCACGATATCGAATTTTGTAATCTTGCATAATTTTGTTCCTTTTTTTTGCCAAAACTTGCATAATTTTGTTCCTTTTTTTTGCCAAAATATTTCTTACGCTGACGAAACGTGATTTTATTTATTAATACTTTTCAATTATTATGATAACTATTATTAACCTTAATTTTTAGCCAATCAGAATCAGCTTTAAAACTTTTTAAATACTACATTCAGTTCTGCAATTCATTTTAGCGAAACCTCCTGAAGAGAGCTAGACGAAAACGTTCGAGTTTTCAAAACAGCCTTTTTTAAGGCTACTTAATTAACAAAAGAGCTTTAAATGAAACATTTGCTGTTAAAAGCTATTTTAAAGTTTTGTACTAACAAAAAACTTTTTAAGTACTTTAGCAAATGAATTTTAAAAAACTTTTTTGCTCTAACAGAAGTTAAATAAACGATCTTTACTCTGCTAAAATTTTATAAAGATAGCTTAACCCTATTAAGACTGGGGGGGGGCTGATTGTGCCCGCGGTGTTAAATTACTGTGTGCTGCTCAAAAACTACTCACAGGAATTTTTTCAAATTTTATGACTTTTCCTGATTTTTATTCATCTCAAAGTTGGTGCAATTTTTGAAAAAATCGATGAAGTAATTTTGGAGTTATTAATAGTTTGTTGACACCTAGTCACTAGTTTTTTGACTATTTCATAAAACGTGAGAAAAAAGCACCCAAAAGCGAAAAAAAGGCAAAGTGTAATCTGTTTATCAAAACAATTGAGACTGAGCGGTTCACTAACTATGTTTACTCAAACACTTTACGAGGCAATAAAACGCTTTCAATCTCATTTTCCCAGAGGAGTTGTTTTGGTTGTAAAAGCCTTAACTGTAGATTTAGATTTCTTTTCGTGTAAAATTTTTTAACAAATTCGAAAGAATCCCAAGCCCTTGATTTGGCTTTATCGTAAATGTTTATCTTACGATTAATTATACTCTTCAATACCTTTGGTATACTGTAATGCTTTGTGAAAAGGATAATTACTACTGTCGGAACTATTCAAGCTAAGGGCAAAAAAATAACAAATAAAATAAAGCAAGTGTGTAATAAAGATATTGGTTTCTATGAAGTTTTTTGGAACGAACCTCAATAAAATACCAAACTCAATTCTTTTAACCCAAAAACCACAGGAAAGCGAAATATTTCAATCTTATCGACAATGCACCCAATTTTTTATAATTCTAAAAATCAAAAAAAGAAACCGGCTTTATACAAGCTATATGATTTCTTTTCGTGTGAAATTTTCTAAAAATTTGGAAAAAATCCTAAGCTTTTAATTTGGTTTTATTAAAAAAGGTTTCAATGTATTTTGTTTATTTATTTTTCTTTGTTAATTTTGTAATATTTAATTTGTTTGAACGAATTTTTTGACAAATTCACCAATATTAAGTCAACGTTTTTAAGCAATCTAGCAATATTATTTGAATATGCTGTAAAAAAATATTTTTTGACATTTTTGGCGGTCAAATGTACGAAAAGAAATCATACTTATTGATGCGCGTCAAATACTGGATTGATTATATAGGCTATTTTCTTTTGATGTACAAGTTATAAAGATCCTAAGATAATCTTGGCTCAATGCAATATCTTTTACACACCAAAGTGCAGGGACAAGTACAGATCCTTTTATTTTTTAATTAAAAATTATAAAAATACACATAATAACAAATCGGAGCATTTCGGTACGTACATTTTGACAACGAATTTTTTTATTTGGAGCCAGAAGCGCGAATCAAGGTTAATTATTGTTTCTGCCCAGCAATATTTTCCAAAAGAGGGGGAACGGAAGGCAAATAGTATCCTTTAAAATTTGCAAGTCAAAAACATTGCTTTAGACCTGTCTCTAACAATTATATTGTCTTGAATAAAATTAAATTCAACAAAAATTGTAAAATATCGATGTAGACAAGGAGTCAGCAATTCCTGTTTGGATAAGAGCGGCACAGCAAATAACAGTAAGTCAGAAAAGGGGTAAATTTCAAAAAAAGAATTTTATTGTTGAAAAACATTTTCAATAAACGTAAATTTTATTGTATTAGAGAAAAATTTTATTAAAAGCACGGTAAAGACCCCCAGAAAAAGGCAATGGTTTAGAAGTGGGGACACTGGAGGCAGATAGCGCCTTTTAAAATTTGCAAGATAGAAACATTATATTAGACCTGTTGTTATGTGAACTGATAAGGTAATGTGATTGGCTCTCAGAAATTGGTACGACGAAATACGATTGGTTCAATAGATTTGCTATACATCCCTATCATAGGATCGCGCGATGGTCACAGAATCACGCGATAGTCACAGGATCGCGCGATGGTCACAGGATTGCACGAGGCACACTTGATCTGGAATTATGGGACCTCATGTGACTTTTTGTTATATAGACCGGGGTTGAAATCGGCAACTCACATCGGTCGTGACCAGTGGGCGACAGAGTCATTTGTTTTTAACCAGACTAGAAATCTGTTTGACATATGTAGAATAATTTAATTAATGTACGCTCCGTAATGTTGTAAATATCTAACAGATTTTGGTATATTTAGACAAAGGAATAATTGCATATGAAGCTTTTAACACCTTATTAACACCTCATTGACGTAATAAAACTAAACTGACTTTATGAATAAAATTCTTTGACTATTTGTAAAAGAAAGTGTTGAAATTTTTTCCTTAGTTTTTTCGAGTAAGGTCACTCAGGATTTTATACGCGCTTGAAAAAACGAGATTACACCTGTTTCCAGCAACTTATAAGTATTCTTGACAAAATTAAATTCAACAAAGATTGTAAAATATCGATTTAGACAAGGAGTCAGAAAATTTTTTTAGATAAAAACGGCTCAATAAATAACATCTTTATTCATGCTCTTCTGGTAAAATCTGAGTTAAATTGCTGTTAATTCTTTATTAAAAAGTAAAAACAATAACAAAAACTCAACGTTTCGGTGTACTATGTTTCAGTAAACCTTCATCAGGAGATTAAGCAAAACACAAATATCATCCAAAATAAAACCACAGTTGCGCGAAAAAAGGAAAAAATATTTAAAATGCATGATTGATTTAAAACGACATCTAACGGATTCAGAATTTTAAATTATAATAAGCATTTGGATAGAAACAATTGGTTTTATCATTAAAAGCATCATTATTAAAATGAATAAAAAAGGACTCCAAAAATCTTCTTTTTATATAATCTGCTTTTTTATATAATCTGCTTATAATTTAAAATTCTGAATCCGTTAGATGTCGTTTTAAATCAATCATGCATTTTAAATATTTTTTCCTTTTTTCGCGCAACTGTGGTTTTATTTTGGATGATATTTGTGTTTTGCTTAATCTCCTGATGAAGGTTTACTGAAACATAGTACACCGAAACGTTGAGTTTTTGTTATTGTTTTTACTTTTTAATAAAGAATTAACAGCAATTTAACTCAGATTTTACCAGAAGAGCATGAATAAAGATTTTAATAATATACCTGGTATCAAGAAAAGCCAAATCAATAAATAACAGTAAGTTAAAAAGGAAATAAAGTTTTAAAAAATAACTTTTTTGTTGAAAAACAGTTTCATAAACGTAAATTTTATCGTATTAAAAAAAATTTTTATTAAAAGCATAGAAACGAACCCGGGAAAAAGGGTCTTATGTTGAGTTTGAGAATAAAATTCTTATTTAGAACAAAGTGAAGAACAAACAAAAAGAAAAAATGGACTTGCATTCAAACTGTTTAGTCTTTTCAAGATAAAGGCACTTTTGGCTTATCAAATAAATGTAAGGAGCAAGGCCAAGCAACTAAAACATTAGTGCCGAATTTTACAACTTTTTTGATCTTCATTAGAATACTTCGTAAAGGTTTTTGTAATACTTTTACTTTGCGTTTATTGCAAATTCCCTTGTAATAAAAAAAGTTGTCTTTGGCTGCTCCCTTCAAGAAAAAATTTTTAGCGGCCTTGCTCAGAGCCACAAGTTGCAATTACAACGGCACAAAAATTGTGTACTATTTTATTTTCTTTTAGCTTATCTTAAAATTCCTTAATCAAGCTTTGAAGGTAGTGTTTTATTTTCTCATTATTACAATACAGCTTAGTTAATTAATTTTTTTAATTTTTCTTGATTTGTAAATTGTGTTTGATTATTTATATTATTAATGTAGAAAGCAAAATTATACCTTGTAGTAGAAAGAAATATATTCTTTTTAACCTGGTTTAAGTTTTATTGGATTAGATTTCAATTTTTAAGTTTTTACTGAATTAAAAATGTCGCTAACAACTTATATGCTTGAAGAAGTAACCAAAAAAATTTTTGATGATTCTGATGGCGAAGATGATTTGCTTGATCTTGTGCCCGATTGTGACGTGGACAGCGAACAAAATTCCCAAGCATCTCTATTTACTGTCGCTGCTTTGGAAGATGAGACTCCGGATAATAATGCAAACAACGAAATTGAAGCTCTTCCGCGTAAACAAAGTCGTCTTGATCAGGATGCCAACAAAATAACTAGCATTAATACGGCTCTTTTAGAGGAGTATTACGAACCGATTGATCGTACTTCTGATGTAGAGCAGTATGAGGTCCTCACAAAAAAAGCGACCAAAGACCATCCAGAGGAAAAAATAAGGTGGACTAATATACCACCGGAAAGATTTGGTAGACAGGCTTCAAAGAATATCATACGAAATTCAAGTGGGGTAAAGCACGAATACAGAAACCGCTTAAAAATAAAGTCGTCGTGGGAATTGTTTTTTAGTTTGGACATTTTGACAATTATTGTTGATATGACAAATAAAAAAATTTCTAAAGTTAGAAATGAATTGCCTAAAAATATTTTAGACGACAACAAATACACTTTTTTACATTTAACTTCCGCGTTTGAAATGCTGGCTGTTATTGGGCTAATTTATTTGCGAGGATTACTTGGTCTTGCAAGTCATAATATTGAAATCTTATTCAATAATCTTACTGGAAATCCTATATTTGGTGCGACCATGAGTAAAAATCGATTTAAATTTCTTCTTTCTCACATTTCTTTTGATGATGCGGGTGATAGACCAGAAAGGTGGAAATACGATAGATTTGCTACTTTTCGCAAAATTTTTGAAATATTTAATTATAATTGTGGAAGGGTTGCTGTACCAGATGACTACCTAACATTGGACGAAACACTTTATCCTATGCGAAGTAAGCTATCATTCAAACAATTTAATCCTTCAAAACCGGCTAAATACGGAATGCTTTTTCGATCTATAAATTCATCAAGATTTCCGTTCACATACACAACATCTGTTTATGCTGGAAGACCGGTAAACTATCCATCAAATAACTGCAAGTTTTATGTTTACGGCGTTGAAGAAACAGTAAAAAGCCTGGTCAAAAATCTAGAAAAAAATGCGGATCTTGCGGGAAGAAATTTATCTTACGATCGATTATACACTTCAATACCTTTGGCAAAATGGCTTTTGGAACGGAAAATTACTACCATCGGAACTATTCAAGCTAATCGCAAAGGAATACCAAGTGAAATAAAGCAAGTGCATAATAGAGATAATGGTTCTTATAAAGTATTTTGGAACGAACCTGAAAAAAACATCAATCTTAATTCTTTTATTGTAAACTTTAAAAAAACGACAGGAAAACGAAATATTTTAATTTTATCTACAATGCAACCAATTTTTGGGATTTCAAAAGATCAAAAAAAGAAACCGGCTTTATACAAGTTGTATGATTATACAAAAGGAGGTACAGACATTGTAGACCAAAAAATTAGTTTCTATTCGTGCAAAACCAAGTCTCGAAAATGGACCACAATTGCTTTTTCGTATTTGCTTGACACTTGTCGCATAAATGCAGCAAGTGTGTTTGCAATGAATAAACACACGGAGCCGCGAAAACAGAATTCGTTTGAAGTTGGCTTTAATCTTGTTTTAGAATTAGTAAAACCTTTCATCCAAAGAAGATCCAGGGAAGGTCTTAACAGTGAAATTCAACAAAAAATAAAGTTGGTACTTGGCGAAAACGTCGTCGAACCAAGTATTGATACAGCTTTCCTATCAATATTTCCTCCTCAATCAGAAAGAAAACGTCGTTGTGAAATATGTATAAAAGAAATATCAGGTCCAGGAATGAAAAAAAAGAAAGATCAATTGCCCAAACTTATCAGTCAATGCCAAAACTGTGGAAAGGTAGTGTGCCAACGACATCGCTTTCAATTTTGTAATAATTGTCATTAACGTTAAATTTCTAAGCAGAACATCTTTTTACGTAAAGACTGCTTTTATCCAATAAACGCAACGATAAACTTTTTGATTGTTATTTTTATAATCAATGCTGCGTAACGGTTTTTCATTATTTGTTTGTAAGCTTTTTAATTTGCTGAATGCTGTCCAAAAAATACATATAAAAGGGAAATTGAGCGTTTCATTTATTAATAAAACCCACTTAACTTTTTCTAAGTTAAAATATTTTGTTGATATTTTAATAATTGACAAAAGATTTTTTGATAAAGAGCATTAGTTTTTTGTTCTTAAAATTTTAATCCTTTTTGAATAATAAAGTTTAACAATTATTTATATTCCAACATATGATAATTAGTATGGTTTCCATAATATGTCAATTTTATCGGGGCTTTTCGGAGTATAGATAATATCAACCTCCAACAAAAAGCATAGATAAATTCACGGTAAATATTTTTCGCAATTTGTGTAAACGCTACGTAGTGTAAAGATGAATATAAAAGATTATAGTTTAATCTAGAATTGACCTTGTATTAAATTCAAAACTCTAATAGCTACATAACTTTTAGTCAAAAGATACAAACAAATAAACCCAAATTATTTTTTAAATTTGTATTAATTTATATGCAATTTGCGTCGCGTTTTCGTGATGCTGGTAGTATTTGTGAGGAGCCAACATTGCGTAACCGGTCCAAAAATCCATATAGTTTGCATTACTCTTTTTGAAAAACCTCTAAATATTTTATTTAGAGCTCTATTTCTAATACGTTCACAACGCCGGTCAGAATTCAAAAAGCTTGTTTAGAAAAAAGTAGTAAAAGAAAAGAAAAAACATTCAAAATAATAATGATTTCTGTAAAATCAAAAAAAATTGATGTAATCAAAAACAATAAATTTTAACTAAATTAGTGAATTCGAAATATTCTTTTATAGTGAAAATAATTAAAGTGAGTCTTTTGCGACGTAAAACTAAAAACATAATTTTTTGTGTAATGATTTAACTTTTTTTTATGTTATTAAGCTTATTGCTCTTAATTGTTTACAAAAAAGAAATAATTAAAAAAAAATTCTAATAAATAACAAAGATCGAATGTAAACAATAATAAAACCAGCTTTTAGCACAGTTTGCTGATCCAAAATTTCCTTCTCTGTAAACTGTAACAACTTCGTCAAGTGGCACTTCTAATTTTACGACTCAATGACCTTCGACAAACAGCCGAAGTTGTTAATTCTCTCAAATCGCTCTCTCGTTTTCATCCAATTTACGAAAATTGACTACCCTTTGAAAACTCGCTTTTTCAATACCAAATAATGTTTAAATGCAACATTTAAGTATCTATATTAAAAGAGTATAAAATTTCCTTTCTATACAAACTTGAATGACAATTCTATCGCTAGAAATTGCTGAGATATAAACAAACAAACAGCGCGGGCACATTCAACCCCCCCCCCAGTCGTACAAAATTTCCAAAACGCCCAGTCTGAATAGGGTTAAGTAGTTTTGGGTTATAAATCGTTAACTTGGTGTGTTTCTGAAGCCGAGCAGTTGAGGAGTCAATAGCTCGAAAAAGGTTGAGGAGAATAGGGTTAAACTTTAATATTTATACTTTGATTAAATTAAAAGAAAAAGGTGTCGGCAAAAAGTTTCCCGGCACCACAGCCTTGCTTTCAACTTTATCCTATAGAATTGTTTTTGGGATTAAACATTAAAAAATCTTTTCATAATTCCTATTGATGTAAAAATAAACAGGCCTTGGTGGTTCTTCGCTTTGTCTTTAGATCAGCTCCTCTTCTGGCCATGCTTGGAATTGGAACTATCAAAAAAATTTTTGCAATTCTGGACTGAAACAGCGCCTTCTCTTTGTAGGAATTCCGTCATCAACTCTATAAAAGCATGTTTAAGTAATCTTAACCAGGGACGTGCCCTCTCTCGAGGCAAGTGAGGCATTGCCTCACCTGTGAAAATCAAATAAAGCAGAAATAAAATATTGAAGTCGCAGTTTTTTGAAAATTGATGAAACTTGCTATTAGTTGAAAAAAAATTGGTAAAAATTATATCGTGCTTGTAGTAGTGTAATTAGTTTTGCTTTTTAACCCTAATTTTTGACCGTTTAATTGTTGTATTTTCAGCGCTTTAATCATTTCGTCAAGCGTTCTTGTAAAAAAAATCGCTAATACAAGTGAGGCAGCTTCAAGATTTGCTTCTCTTCAGATAAAAAAAGAAACAAAAGTGAAACAATATGGTTTAGCGCTTTTTTTTCTTTTGGTGAAAATATCTTTTGAAATGGAGAGATTCGAGGCATACCACAATCGTGACATCGCAGAGAAAAAAGTTTTTCTTACTCCCGACATTTGCTGAAATAAGATAAATCGGTTTGTTCTCATTAAGTCGCAATACATGTACAGTATTGTGCAACTGCAAAGCAATTAATTTATTTTGGATTTACTGTAGTAATGGAAGATGATTTTGTATCTAAACTAAGAAAATTTTCTACACTAAGCTTTCAATTTAATTTTGGTATATTTATAGTTTAGTGTTTGAAATTGAATTTTTGGCAGCATTTTTATGTTTATAAATTACATTTCTAATCAATTTTAATTTATAAGCTAGGGGTGGCCAAAGTTTTTCAAGCATGAGCCGTTAACAGCAAACTAATAATGTTTGCAAGCTGCAAATGTTCTACATTGAAAATACTGTATGTAAAAAAAACCTTAAAAACAATCAGTTAATTTAATCAGATGCTGCAAATGTATTTGTCAAACAGACGACTTGTGCGTTTTCACGCTATCTGTAAGTTGTTTAAAATCTGGGCGGTAAGTTGTCACAGCAATCCAAACCAGTTCTGTAAGTGGTCGTTAGTTAAGCTTCCACGATATTTAGATTTTATTTAACTCATTATTGAATACGAAGATTCACAACTGTACGTCGTATCAAAAATCTAAACAAAAGCCGTATGCAAATTTTCTTAAGCTCGGGATATTTACTTTCTGGCACTTGTTTCCAGAAGTCAATAATCGAATGGCTTTTATGGGACATTTATATTACTAAATCTTCTTTCAGCTCTAAGAGTTCAATTTCAGCAGTTGATGAGTTTGTGGCAAAAATTTCGAGGATTGGAAACTCGTCACTGATTACGTCAACATGGAAGGGATCCACGAAAAAGGCAAAACATGGCTTCAAAGCATTCAAATCTTCAAATCTAGCTTGAAAATAATCCAGCAGACTTTACAATTTATTCTTTTATTCTTTAAGTTTTTCATCTTTTAATTCATTTTCAGGAAGCTCTGTAATTCTTTTACTGAGATGAGGAAAATGGCAGACTTTTCTTGACATTATGTCGTTTTGAAAAAGTTTAATTTTGTTTTGGAAACTAAAAATTGTCTGAGAAAGGTCTGTGACCATATTATTTTTTCCTAAAAGGCCAAGTTCAGTGTTTGCAAATGCTTCATTACATCAGTAAAAAACGTTAAATCATGCAACCATTTATCATTTTCCAACTGTGAAAAATGCTTTTTTTCTAGAAGAAAGTCCTGAATTGGTTTCAACAAGTTAACAAATCTGTGCAAAACATCGCTGGTTAAGAGATATCTTATAGAACAGTGCAAAGAGACATCATCTTTAGGCTTCCGTTTGTTGTAGAGTATGATGCCCCTGATGTAGTTATTTCTGCCAGTTTGAGCCAAGGCGGTCGACCAGTGGCTTTCATGTCTCGGACTTTGCAAAGCAGGGAGAAATATTGCCCCGCTTACGAGAAAGAGGCAACTGCCGTTATCGAGGCTGTTAAAAAATGGTCCCACTTGTTGTCACGAAAAACATTTACCCTCATTATGAATCAGCGTTCCGTAGCATTTATGCTGGATAGCCGACGACGGACAAAAATCAAAAATGATAAGGTATAACTGTGTCGCATGGAGCTTGCTCTTTCTTTGTACGTAATACAATATCGCCCTGGCCAAAGAAATGTCGCACCCGATACTCTTACTAGAGCTTACTGTTCTGCAACAAATGTGGCCTCTTTCACTTCTTCTTGCGTCTTGCAAGATGTCACACTTCATTACTAATAATTTTAATCATAACGATGTAGCTTATTCCCGTTAAAAGAAGTGAAGAACCTTCTTGAGAAGTCATTACAAATTTTAGAGGAAAATAAAGAAATCGGAATCGGATTCAAGATGAAGACCTTTTTTTTTAGAGAACACCAGATTTTGGAGATGAAAATCAAGAAATCAGAAACCGATTCAAGATAAAAACCTTTTTTTTTAGAGAACACCAGATTTTGGAGATGAAAATCAAGAAATCAGAAACTGATTCAAGATGAAGACCTTTTTTTTAGAGAAAACACTAGATTTTGGAGATGAAAATCAAGAAATCAGAAACCGATTCAAGATGAAAACCTTTTTTTTTAGAGAACACCAAATTTTAGAAATGAAAATCAAGAAATCAGAAACCGATTCAAGATGAAGACCTTTTTTTTTAGAGAAAACACTAGATTTTGTAAATGAAAATCAAGAAATCAGAAACTGATTCAAGATGAAGACGTTTTTTTTAGAGAAAACACTAGATTTTGGAGATGAAAATCAAGAAATCAGAAACCGATTCAAGATGAAAACCTTTTTTTTTAGAGAACACCAAATTTTAGAAATGAAAATCAAGAAATCAGAAACCGATTTAAGATGAAGACCTTTTTTTTTAGAGAAAACACTAGATTTTGTAAATGAAAATCAAGAAATCAGAAACCGATTCAAGATGAAGACCTTTTTTTTAGAGAAAACACTAGATTTTAGAAATGAAAATCAAAAAACCAGAAACCGATTCAAGATGAAGACTTTTTTTTTAGAGATCACTACGTTTTCACTACGCTCAGTCAAATTTATTTAGGTCGCAGTCATCTTTGTAAATTGTTGTTTTTAGCGATTTTGGGTCGCAGAAAAAAAGGCTTGAGAAACACTGGGGTAAGGGAAGGCGCTGGTAATGAAAGCACGAGGCCGGATTTACTCTCATAGTACTCAGTGTTCGATCTATGATTTATGTGATGAGCAGATCGGATGTGCTTAATTCAGTAAAATTGTTCAAGTTTTTGCGCAGCAGACACAAGCAAGTGTTTAGACCTTTGTGTTTATCGACACGCATTTGATAAAGGATGAATAAACCATAGTCAGGATCTAGAGCAGTGCTCTGCAACTCATATACTGCGGAAAAACGAGAAACATACTCTTTGAAATAAAGCTATGTTTCTCTGAAGTAGATAAAGTTATGTTTCTCTGAAGTAGCAACCGAAAAAATTAAAAAATTCATTATACAATACATCTCATTGTGTAATGTCAAGACTTTTTCTGGTATTTACTAAATTTCGAACTCTTTTTTTCATGTGAAGCTTTATTTAGTGATCATAAAAACTCTCTGCTTATAAATTGATAATTTTTTGTTGATCAATTTTGGACCAGGCTCGATTGTGCACGATATGCGCAAATTGGTAACTTCAAATGAAAAAAAAGTCATCACTTTATTTTTTGAGTTTAGATTAAGTTTTTAGGTTTTTTATGACAACCAAATGAAACTTTAGGTAACGGAAAGCGTTCAAAATTTAGCTCTACCTGGTCCAGGTGTTCTGCTAATTTTTGAAATTTTTCAAAGTGTGCCGCATGTTCGAAAAAGTAGTGGAGCACAGGTTTAGAGTACCACCTTTAGCCGAAACAAGTGTCGCTACTAGTTTTCAAAACTCAGATCGATGGATTTTTGAGAAAAACTTTTAAGTGGTCCGTTGGAAAGGAATGGAGGCATCAGTGATTACAAACAAAGCCTCATTCAAGACACTATTTATAAACCAAGTACTACGAGAACAAACAAGGCTCCAATACTCGGCTGTTGAGTAGACTAAAAATAAGAGAGCTGTATCTAATGTTTTGGCATCAGCACCCGCTCTGAGGCCCCACGTTACCTCAGCAGCACGCAAAGTTTTTTGTGCAATGCCAAACGGTGGTGACAAAACTTGAGTAATTATAGTTTTACTTCAAGATAAATTGGAACTAAACACAGTGATGAATGTTGATTACTGTAAACTTTTAGCTCACATTTTTTCTTAATCTGGATATTGTGGAAAGCAGATTATGCATCTAAATGTTAAAAAAGTCGTGATTGATTTTTGAGGAACACTGTTTCTCTGACACCCAAGATTATTTTGCTTATTGTCTCCGTTAGAGTGAAACCTTCGTTGTGAACTAGTTTTATAATCATTCGAACCACGCATTTATCCAGCAGAAACGTCAGCAGCTTGCAGTTAAAGTCAAGTTTGAATGAAATAATAGTGTCATATGCAGCTGTCAGATTGACAAATAGCAGTGGCATTCATCTTGGTCTCGAAAAAATTGTCGATTGTTAACAGAAAGACTTGATTCACAGTTGACTTTTGCATTAAAACCATCAATTGGCTTGTTGCGGACGTAGATAAGCGTTTCAAACTTTTTCCAGGGGACGTAAAGTGGATAAATTTGTCAATGACTTTTTGGGTCTTCTACAGCCTTCTTTGTATTTCGAATTCTGACTACAAACGCTCTTCCGTAGATTTTTGAAATTGGAGTTGACGCAATTAGGAAAAGAGAAAGTTATGTAATCAAAAAATCAAAGCAGCTCTAACATGGATTATAAGCTCTATGCACATAAAATTAAGGCCCAGAGCTTTATCTAGTGTTAAGTAGAAAAACTCTTGTAAATAGCCCAGGTAATTCATAGCTAAGATATCTAAGTTGATTTTATTCAGAGGTTTCCAGTTAGTGGGTCATTTTAAATCTAAAAAGATGTCAGAATATAATAGGATAATTATATTAGACCAGAAGTCATATCCAATTTTTTTCTAAATGACATTTTGAGGTCAAACATAAGACTTATTGCGAAAAGAAAATGAAGACCATAAATGGCCTTTACGTGTACATAAAAAGTTCTTTTCGAATTTCAAGAATGAAGTTTTTTTGGTCTTTATTTAACTTTCGAAATAAATTTATTAAACAGTTTGCAATAAGTAAGGACCTTCTTTTTAGACTTTGGCACAAAAATTTTTGGGGAAGAAAAAAGTCATTTGTGTAAATTTCAGACTTTAAAACTGTCATGAATTTATACAAGTTAGAAACCCCTGTTTCATTGAAATTCAATCGTATCAAACGTCTTGTTTTTATTCTATGTTTTCTGTGTGCAAAACCCACATCTAAAAGCTATAAACTTTTTTACAAAACTTTAAGTCGGATTTTTCATTGTAAGGAAAATTTCAACATAAAAACGGCCTGTTACTTCAAATGCAACGTGAAATATGAACAAAAAGTTAATTATAAAAAGTCAGGTGTTGTTTAATTGTCTGAAGGCGTCAGCATATGACAGGCGTGTCCAACCTTTTTTGAGTCGAGGGCCATTTTAAAATATTGGTGGGCCAAACAAACATAACAATTCACTTTTTGCTCCAAAATCATAGTGATCTCTAAAAAAAGGTTCTCACCTGAAATCAGTCTCAGATTTTTCACTTTTTGCCTCAAAATCATGGTGATCTCTAAAAAAAAGGTGCTTACCTAAAATCAGTCTCAGATTTTTCCTTTTTTGCCCCAAAATTGTAGTGATCTCTAAAACTTCAAAAACAAGAAAAAAGGTGTCTTCACATCAAATCTGTCTTCGATTTCTGCCAAAATTGACGGGACAGAAAGCTTCAAAAAATACTCCGCGGGCCACCGGCTGGACGCCCCTGGCATAAGAGCTAAAATGTGAACCATTTAATTTATTTTTTTCCCATGAATAAATAGTTATAGAAAAGTTTTATAAAAATGCTTAGTGTAAGGATTGATTTTTGTCCGCTTGATTGATATTCACGCAGTCCAACAGCAATTGTTTTATACAAAAGAATGTATATGTGTAAAATGTTTCCAAGCAATCGCCAAAAGCTCAAAAAAAGAAAATGCGATTTACATGAAATAAGTTCTGCATCGCCTTTGGCATAATTGCGTCGTCGGCAAACGACGTACGGTAATTCGCTTCGTCACGCAAAGAAATTCTTGGTAAAATTTATGTCACTTAATAAAGGCGTGAATTTGAAATTTCACGCTCTGCTTGTGAAAACCAGCAAAAGTTCACAAATTGGCTAAAAAACGTTTATTTTACCCGTTAACCCTTGTTCGGGGGCACCTAAAAATAGTACCATCTTATTCAGCATTTCAAATTAGGAAAAGTCAATAAATTCCAGAATTTTATCTACGAAGATGAAGTAATTACAAACGTTTTCGCAAGGGACGGGCTTCAGAAGCCCGGACGTTGAGGAGAATAGGGTTAAGAAGCTAAGGAAGATTGTTTCATTGTTTGAATTGTCGAAGTATGAAAGTTATTTTAGAGTAGTTTCAATTACTTGTTCACATGTTTTGTCCATATGTTTTTGTAGTTACTAATACAGTAGTTATTGCTGTTTTTTAAAAAAGGATAGAAAAACGGAATGAATTTTTTTACATAAAAGAATTTAAAATTGGCTATGTTTTGATGTTTAGCAGTGTTAAGATATCGACTTACAAATATTATAAAACCAACAATTTCGAAAAGCTATTTCGAAGAAAAATCATGTATGTTTCTTACTAGAAATTAACGAGTTTAAATACTTGATTTAAACATGATTGTCATCATTGACTTAAACATGATTATCAAAGATAAATCTTTGATTTCAAAGTTATTTCGAAGAAAAATCATGTATGTTTCTTACTAGAAATCAAACGAGTTTAAGGTTTAATTTAAATATGATAGCATGTTTTTGTTTATGTATGGTTATTGTGAATTAATACCCGTTTTAAAAGCGATTTCATAAAAAAAATTTTTTATAACTGTAGAATATTACAGAAAAACTCAAAACTAATATCAATTTAGTATTTTAATTTGATTAAAATTGCAAAACAAAAACTCAGCAATACTTTATATTTAAAAGTTTTACTATTGAATGTAGCTACTGCAGTGTTCCTAAGTTTGAAGCAAAAAGCCGGTTTTGCAAATGGACTGGTAAGCACCTTTGATATCTGTCAGATTCGAGATTCTTCGTATAAAGTCCTCAGCCACAAAAATTTGTTGTAGGTGCTGGTAAAAATGACGTAAACTTTTTCTTATTCAACTCTTTTTAAATAAATCTAATAAAATTTAAGCTGTTGTCAATTGAACTTTTTTAATTGGTTATATACTACAAAATTTTAGTTTTTATAATTCTACTTTATAAATAGTATGTTATACGCTTTTAGAATTCTATATACTTTTTGTTCAAACCCTCAATCAATACATGTTTATTTGCGGAAATATAAATTAAACAATAAAACGTTTAATGCATTGTAGAATAGACAATAGTCAATGCCGCAGTACCTTTGATTTAAAAATAAAATCGAAGTAAATGATAAAAGAATTAATAAAAACAAACAAAAAAACACAATACACAAAATATACACTTTGAACCATTTGGCAATTTTTGACATAAAAACTAGATTCAATAAAATATTCTATACGATTCAAAGTGAGGACACAATTCAAAGTTTTTAAAAGTTATTGTCAAATTAGCATGTTTCTTCTTCGTTTCTCATTTTCTTACTTTGCTCAGCTTCCCAGTTTTCCGTCTGGAAACCACAATTGCTGCACATTGCAGCGAATCCAGGGCTGGTGCACTTTGATTTTCTAACGTGCAAGGACTTCTAAACAAAGAAATAATGAGTTGATTTTGTAATATTAATATATTATATAAATTCTAAAAAGTAATTTAAAACTATTTAAAAAATATTAAGATAAGAATTATTCTTTCTAATTGCAGAATTATCATAATTATGTAGAAAGCCTAAACAAGTCAATTTTTGTTTTAAAACTGTTTAAAAATTGACTGCAATTAGATGAACGTTCTTAATTTTATAACGAGCCATAAAAATTTTTCCATTTCTGAAAATAATAAACCAAGATTAAGTAGGATTTTTTCATTGAAGTTAGTTAATTAAAAAAATTAAATTAGTTGAAAAAAGATCTTTATCTTTATACGCTGAGAATAAAATTGTGTCTAGTTGAATAAAACATTCTTTATGTAGGCTTCAGTCCACGGTCCTACAATTGCTGAGCCCTGCTTATAGCTAACATTAAAATTGAAAACAACTTCAAATCTCTGTTTCTTTTACACATTAATACAGATAGAGATATATTTAACAATACTAAAAAATATTTAATGTTATATAACTTACTTGCTCTATTGTGCAATTAAATTTCCAACCACAAGAGAGATAAGTGACATTTTTAGCTAACTTTTAAATGTTGCTTCCAGACTGAGAACACATATTTGAATTGATATCCGTCTTTTATGCACGGTAGCAGTTGAATTGTCAGTCTCACTTTTTTTACAAATTAAACTTTTTGTGCTTTATAATTGGCAGAAATTTTTAATTTTAAAAATAATTCTAAAATAAGAAATTAAAAATTACTTTATTTTATTAATTTTTAAAAATAAAGTCAAACATAATCAAAGGCGGTTCTCAGAAATTACTAGTGGCATTTTCAACACTTTCGGCAATAGAGATGTATCAAAGCCAGAGCTTTGCCAAACTCGAAGCTTCAATCGAAACCATACTAGAAGGTAAAACTTATTTATGAGCTTGATAAACAGCATCATGTCATGAAATTTTTCGCGACCTTGAGAATATGAATAAGCGTAATTTCCGTCCTGTGCTGCAATATTTGCCAATAAGTCTAACTTGATGACTGCCTGTTAGCTTAACAACTATGTATTTTGACTTGACTAGTTTTTTGTTCTTTGAAAAGTGTGCATTGCAAATATTTGCATGTTGTTTAATGAACGGCGATGCAGAAGATGATAGACAAAAAATCATTTATAATCGTCACGTGGTTGGCAGCGTGGTTGAGTAGTTAGACCGCGAGGTTTGTGATCCACATGGTCTCGGTTCAAAACCTACTCGCTCCATTCTGTTATGTCCTTAGGAAAGATACTTTACGGCACTTTCTCTAACTTGGTGATCTTGATAAGCAGTTCTAAATTTCAGTAATTTCTCTATAAAACTAAAAAATTAAAATAAAAAATTTGAAATGGACAGCAATATTTTGACATCTCCGAAAGCAGTTCGGGTTAATTGCATACCCTACGTATCAGCGCCTCCACGGTTTTCCTGTGATTCAGAAAGATAAACATAGAGGTACAGTAAAATAACTGAAAAACGAATAAGAAAACTAAAAAAAATAAATATATTGATTTGTCAAGCTCGAACCATCAGCGAAGCGTAAAATAAAATTATATTATAATCGTCACTGAAATTAGACATTTAACAAACTTTGACTTGTTTTAAATTAAATAAAAGGTTTTATCAAAAAGTTTTTTACAATTTGGTATTTTTTGATTAGTAAATGCTTATCTCAATTATAAAACTTGGCATTAACTACTTTGGCAATAAAATTGTTAACAAAATCTGTTGAATCAGCATTGCTGTGAATGCTGATTTAGCAACCAGAATAAAAGTAAACTATACGAAAATGAGAGCAAACCCTACAATTACAAAGCTTACTCTATTATTTCAATCATAAAATTAAGCAATCCATATGTGACTAATCCAAGGTAACATTCAAAAGAAAAACAACAAACATTGTCTACTGAGCCAAATAATTTGAAATAATCAACTAAATTTATTCTACTGTGATTGCTAAAAGACATGAAAATTTTACCGTATAAAATTAAACAATCACCGGAAATATTTTGAAGAAGGTAGGAACAAAAAAATATATATACAACAAGAGTTTTAGTGAAAATTAAAAGTCTTGTAGAAGAAGCAAACTTAATGTAATTAGCATATTGTTATTAAAAAATTTTTTTCTTGCGGTTTAAGATGACAAAATCCAACATACAACATAGCTAAAACTGAATTCTGTTGCTTTCCAATATGCAAGTTCTATTACAGGTCTCACTTTTTTGTTAAATTCTGATGATATTTACTTTTGTGCATTATACATTCCAACAATCATAGCAACATTTGCTGCAAAGAAAATCGTCCTTCATACTCTCTAATAAAAACAATAAAAATTTTCTTCGCCTGATGTTAAAAAATTAAGAAAATAGTAAAATTTTTATATTTAAAAATTTACCACATTTTAAATTTTTAAAATTTGAAATTCGGTACCGGACCTCTAACCATTGCCTATTTTTTAACTTAAATAAATAATGTTTCTAAGATAAAATCTATCCATATTTTGAAAAAGCATTTCTCATTACACCAGAACCAAACTAACTTTATTACTACAACCTTGTTCATAGTATATTTATTTATGTAGCCCTAGCGTTTCTCTGGTTAATCAATATAAATGCTCTTCTGCTGATATCACTGTTTAAAAGCTTGTCTTTACCACCTATAGATCGCGAAATGTTCAAAGCCGAAAACCACGTGAGTTAATATAGAGCACAGCAAGTAATTGTACAAATAAAAATACAAAAAAGTTCTTCTGAAGAAATGCTTTTTAAGAAAACTATTATTGAAGTAAACCAGGGCTGTGCAACCTTTAGCGCTGCCATGCCCAATGCATGCTATTGCTGCGAAAATTTCTTTCTTTACTTCACCTTTAATTGGCTTATTTCTTAATTAAGTTCCTTAAACTTTCATAAAATTTCCAAACACTCAGATTCTTCACGTTGAGGATTTCATCTATTATATATAATTTGCGACCTCATTTTAAATTTATGTTATGTATTTTCAATGTCGCTAATCCCTTTGTTTTTTGTTTCTTCTTTGATTTTATTCCTGTTTGTTGTTTTCAGTCAAACTGGCGCTCAATTGTGGCTTCAATCAATTTCGTTTTTCTTTCTTCAAAACTCATACTACGTAATTTTGGCCTTGTAATTACTTTTCCTCAACTACATCGAAGTAATAAATTTTTTTCAGCTTAAAATAGTGGATACTGTCAAAAATTGATCAAAACCTACACGTACCGTGACGTACGCATTTGTAAACCGGCAAGAAATAGAATCAATCTAATAAAGTGATTTATAGACTTTGCGTCGGATGCAGTTTCGGTCATCGACTTTAAGTATCTCACTATTCAGCTGTGATAGGACGGTGGCGCTTCCACAAGTTAATTATCCGCTTCTTACTATAAAAGAGATTTAGTTTTATGGCAAATCACGAAAAAAGTTTTTTTACATTTGACCTTACTGCCTATCCCTGTATTTAGCTTCAAGACATAAATCTGAAAGGCAATAAAACTATTCAACATCATTCTAGTTGAGAGAGTGTCACTTTTTATTTTCAAAATTAAAGCTTTTCGCCAGTCACATGATTTTGTTTCGCGGGCCGCAGATTGCACATTCCTAAATTAAAAAAGTAATTACCGTTTATTTATCCGATTGTGAACCGCTTTGAAAGTAAGCGCACATACAACTGTAAAACTTAAATTCTTTAACGTATGACCGTCTGTGACGCAACATGAATAAAAATAAGAATTAAGTCTAAGAAACGCGTAAACAAATTTCGGCTATTATTCGTATATTATAAAACAATCTTTACAGTAGCTTTCCACTTTCCTAACACCTTGCTCTTTTACTATCAAGCAGCTAGCATCGACTGCTTCCTGGCTTTCTTTCAGTCACATTTTCGGGCGATAAGCCGATTTGTGCTGCTGCTACCAAGGCAGATACCGGTACTAATCTTTAGAAGTCTATGCTCAAACAATAAAACTACTGGTAATTAACCTAGTTTTTCGATGGTAGTTACGCTTCAATAGTTCTCAATTCGTAGCGGGTGTTTACTTCTGAGGTCGTTACAATTTGTGTGATTCTTATTTTCACTGAAATGCTGCAATGAAAAAATTGTAAACCGTTCTTGAAAGTAAGCCCCACAAAATGAAAGCAGAAAACAATGTACCAAACTATCATAACTACACACAATGGCGGTAAATCAAATTACATGAAACATAAATGAAAAACAAGTATATATGAATAAAATTTTATGATGCGAGTTTTATTTGAACTTTAATCAGGTACGGCGACCACGCACAATTGACGTTGTGCGTGTAATAACGTATATCGCTTAGCCGCTGTTTCCTATTTCGCAATCACTTTTTCAATAAGAATTTCGAAACGTAATACCTTGATTGCAAACAAAATTGAATTGAATTGAATTCAATTAATTTGATTTTAAAAAATTTTTGCATGCGCAAATGTAAATCAAAATCTCTCACAAAAATATGCGAAGCTTTATTAATTAGAAACAGTGGCGTACCGAGGATTTTTGAAAAAAGGAGGCATACGACCACAATCAAATATGTTTAGTGGAAAAATTTATTTTAGTGGCAGCCAAAAAAAAGGTCTTCACTTTGAATCGGTCCGGGATTTTATGAATTTCGTCTCTGTAGACTAACGATTTCTAAAAAAAACAAAACGAAGGCCTGCATATGGGTTCTGTCTTCGTTTCTGGCGGGGTTTCTGCCCCAAAAGTATTAATGATCTCCAGGGAGGAACCATAACACAATGTTCCCCCAAATATGCTAGTGATAAGAAAGTTTAATCCTAATTTAAATTGTCTATTGTATGCCAATGGTTCTATCTTTTACTAAACATATTTGAAAGCATCATGAAAAATCATTCATTATGAAACCTGATGAGGACTTAAGTTTTCTTTTGTCTTCTTTTTTCTTATCGTAATAATGTAGATATATAGATGGCAATAATAAACAAAATCAGAAATGCTAAATCCAATACGGCTGCTTTTCACAGCAATTTCATGGTATAAAAAAGTAACTTCTCTCCCAAAGTTTTATACGTGAAGGGTAAACACAATTTTTTCACCCTATTTCAATAAACTGTGAATGTTTGTTTATAAAAGCAGATATTTCTATTTCGAACATTCGAATACTAGAATGGTATTTAAATATGGGATTTTTTTAAAAACAAACTTAAACTTAAACAGTTACTTCCTTTTGTTAACATAAACAATCTGCTTCGCTAAATGAGGTTGAAAACCTTTCATTACCTGGTAAACATTGAGTAAACATAGTTAGTCAGCCATTCAATCAAATTGAAATAAATAAACAGTTGTAACTTTGCTTTTTATTGCTTTTTACGTTTGCTGAAATAATTGAAAAACTAATTGTCCTAATTTAAGTTTTGATTTTGGTCTCCTCCTTCAATTTTAATAGAGTCCAAAATGTTCGGAAAAAAACATTTTCTAAATTTCTTTGTTTTCCTGTGACATATTGCACAACAACTTTAACAAATAATGCAAAAAAAATAAAAACATTTCTAAAAAAACTCTTGTTCATTGTCATTGAATGCCTACGTTCCATTCCAATAGACAAATTACCAATTCTTTTAGGCATTCAGTCAGATGAGCTTCGCTCATGTGAACTGTGTGATGCTTAGTGTTACTATGAATCTATATGCTGCATATTATTCTTCATATGCAGTTACTCTGATAGCAATGTGAAAGCACATGAGAAACAATTCTTACACGTTGTCTTCTCAGATGATTTAGCAACTTCTGTATACTCCTTCTCTGACTTCAACATGTCCAAATCATTTTAATTGTCATTCATATTCTCTAGCAGTCCCTACTTCAGGTGTTTGTAGCTCGATGAAATGAAATCACTTCATCCTGTAACACCACTCTGTCAGTTTCTGGTGCTGCATTAGCAATCAAACTTAGCTCGACGTTTTGTGGAGATGCCAAGATTTCAGAAAGCCTGTTTTAATTAAAGCAGGATATCTGCTTATAGAATTTCTCATGAGACAAAAATCTAGCTCGCATGCTGGAGAGCACAGCATCAGTTACTGCATTATGGTATGAAAACTCAAAATTTTTCTTCTGCTCTGTGATACCTTTTGGTGCTGAGCGACTAGATCTGATAATTGAGAAGCTCTTAGGGACAGAATTTTTCACCTCTTTTAATTTAAAATTTGCATGAACAACAAAATTAGATGTTGTTTCAAAAAATGTCACTAAAATCTCTTGAGATTTTTCCACATTTTCAATGGCTTTGTTAATCATATGGTAAGCTTGCATGATATTCAGGCCTGATTTATGCAGATAATCTGACACTGGTATGGTAATATCAAAAATTCGGATGAATGAAAGTATTATTAAGATAGTTTCAAATTCAAATTTAAGGTGCAGTGAGCATTCAGATAATAATGTTGTTTGTTATATCTGTACAATGTATTGTTTATATGTCCTATAACGTATAACGTTTTTCACTGCTTCCTTTTTGTCAACTTTTAACGCTCTTTTGTGTTTGATTTGTGCTGTTGCGACCGAGAAATATAAATACATACATACATACATACATACATACACATTTGCGCAAGTTTTCGCTTAATTTCTGTGCTTCATAGCAAACTGATCCTTTGAGACCATATATTTTACTTACTTGCTGAAGGATGATCAGAAGGACTGAATGAAATTTTGATGACTGATTTGTGTAGCTACCAAACAATTTTGAAAGTGCTCTACCTCTACTTGACCACCTAGTTTAACCAATGCGATCTAGTCTCAGGGTTTCTTCTTTCCTGGTTTTACTTTGCATATGCTCTTTCCAGATCTTCATCCTTTTGCAGAAATCATTGAAAAATGTAGATAGCTCAATAAGCAGACCAAAAAGACTAACTGCTGCAACACATACACTGCTTGCACGACTGATCACTAGATTCAAAACATGTTCATAGTGATGGCTTTGCAAGAAGGAAGACCCGGTCCGAGAAAAGTAGGGGGGCACTTTTTAGTGTTCCAAAGCAAAGCGGCAAAGCGGCAAAGCGATCTCTAAAAAAAGGTTATTGTTTTAGGGGGCCACTTTTCAGTGTATCAAATAAAGTGACCTCTAAAAAAAATCTATATTTTTGGGATGCCACCGTCCTGGTGCTTCTATGAAGAAATAGAGCAATATCTTGCGTAAGAGGGATCAATTTTTGATATTTTTTAGTAACTCCTACTGAAGCAATCACTGTGTGCATAACATCAAATATGGATGTAATTTGGGCAAGTTGCTTTCATAAGCGCTTAAAGAACAGAGTAAACACTACTCAAAATAGCTCGATTCAATGAATCTCCAATACTCTGTTTTAGTATCAGGCCTATCTCTGCAAGTGAATTTTGTCTTTTCTTGGCTCTTTCCCCAACAACATATCTAAGGACAGTGGCACACTGATAATTGAAAGAAATATCTTGACTTCGATTGCTCGGGAACGATTGTTCGGAACACGGTATACAGCTGAGTAGAGGGTTGAGTCTAGACAGAAAAACTAGTTGGTGCATGCAAAATCAGTGAAAGGTAAAATATAACATAGGCATTTAACTAATGCCCCAAAGCATTTTAATAAAAGATTGCTGCTCATGATCAATATGTCAATTGCGCAGGAGTAAATAAAGAGCCAGACAGTGGTACATAATGTTTGGTAACAACACCCAGTGCTTGCATTATTTTCTCTCCAAATCATGACTAGTAATTTTTTTTCTGCACAATATGGATAATACCGAATAGAGTTTCACTTATTTTAACCGCTTAGTAGATAAAAACTAGGAAGAATGGCTGCAGTTTGGTGTTGTTTGACATTTTGGTTGTTAAGCTGAAAGAATGGTTTAACCGCTTTTGTGTAACTAAGTTTCAACCAAGAAAACAAAAATTTTAAAGAAGTGTTAACTTTTAAGATTGACTTCTTTAAAAAGTAAATTTTAAATTTTTTAGTTTATATTTTTGTATAAAAGTTGTCTGATTGTAATAAAAGCCCGCTTTAGAAAACCAACCTGCAAAAAAATTACTGGAACGTTTTTGCACTTGGTAAAACAAAATGGAATTTAAACCAAAATCATATCAATTATGGTTGCGATTGAAATAACCCTTCCTAACTTTCCGTCACGCTGCGAACTGTTTTTAAACTTTCAGATAAGCAGAATCAAAAAATAGTAAAACTGAATATTTTGTATCACTTAGCGGTTGTCCTGGTTGTCTTTTATCTTTTCAATCTAATGGAAAATTCGAATTACGAATTAGATATTATCTATATTAAATAGAATTTTAGTGTTGTTTGTTAAAATGGCCGAAAGATTGCTGAATAAATAATAAAGTATTTCAATGAAGTTGCAATTCACTTCATTATGATTCAATGACTTTTTTAAAAAAAATTTAGGTTTTTTAACGTTTACAAAATATATAATTAATTCAATAAGCAATAAAACAACCTAAATTCCAAAAATTAAGTATTTGTCCCGCCTGAATGCTCAAATATTGCATCAATCTGAAGTACTATTAATGTGGTCTACTACTACTACTCACAAAGTAAAAAAAATTTATGATCTGAAATATTTCGGAAAGTGTTTAAAAAAATTGTTGTGATTGAAGCAATGAAGCCGACCAATTTTTCAAATTGAAACAATTTTATGTGATCGAGCAAGAATGAAGATAGTTTCTGAGATGTAACCAAAAGAAATTTGATTCTCGGTAAAGATAATTTGTTGTTCTTTTGATTGAATAAAAAAATTTTTGAATTAATTGTTCAAAACCTTGAGAAAATCTTAAAAATTCTCTATAAGTTGCAAAGATTGAAGCGTTGTAAAAACTGGTAAATCAGTATTTAGTAGATTTCGCTGAGATAAGCTTTTCTTTTCTGAAAAGTGTAAAAAGATCGCTTCGCGAGTTTCAATTGTCGAGAATCTTAACTTCGACTTTAAAATTACGTTTGAAAATTGACGAAGTCGTTTGTGTGTGGAAGATACCTTCTAATCTCTGAGTGAAACAAAAGTCGGGTTGGCCGACATCCGCTCTAATTGCTATTGTAATAAACACAAGGAAACAAAGCAGCGGAAAACTGCTTTTCACCACAAAGAGATCGAGCTTTTGTAGGGCAACTAAAAAATTTCAACAGACTATTGGTGAATTAATGGATTACAATTTTGTAACAAAGCGTTAAACATATTCACTAGCAATCAAGTATAAATGATTAAATAAAGTTTTGGTAAAGAGGTTGTTTTTTTCAACCAGACGACAATTGAAAAGAGCAGCCATAATGGATTCAGCATTCTTCATTTTATTAAACAAACATTAAAATTATTTACAAAGACGAACGTTTTCGGGTTACTTCAGCCCTCATCAGGTTAATGTTGCTGAAATTGTAGAAACCTGCTGAGGGTTGAAGTAAGCCGAAAACGTTGGTCTTTGAAATAATTTTTGATGTTTGTTTAATAAAATGATTAAATGTTGGCTATTGATTGCTAATAATTATAAGTAGATTTTAAAAATGACCTCTCTTCCTAAATTACGTTAATTTAATCGTTTATAAAATGACAATTTTCTTTTCTATATGTAATCAGATTGATTGTTTTTCAATTAATAATCAAAATTGAAACTATTCTTCTTCTTCTTCTCCTTTCAGCCTTTCCCTTCAGTCAGGGGTGGCCACAGCGTATCATCATTCTCCACATCTTTCTGTCTTCAACATCCGTTTCCTTCACACCAACTTCCTGCATATCTTCCTTTACTGCATCTAAAAATCTTCTCTTTGGTCTCCCTCTTCTCCTCTTTCCCGGTAACTCCATTTCCATCATTTTTCTTCCTACATACTCTTGGTCTCTCCTCATGACATGTCCATACCACCTCAGCCTGCCCTCCCTCATCTTCATTCCTAACTGTTCAACCTTAACAGTACTCCTGATGTTCTCGTTTCTAATCTTGTCTTTTCTCGTCACTCCCATAGCAAACCTCAGCATTTTCATCTCTGCAACTTCCATCTCTTCTACTTGTTTTTTTGTGACTGCCACTGTCTCAAGTCCATACACCATTGCTGGTCTTACCATTGAATTGTACACTTTTCCTTTTACTCTAGCTGGTAACCTCCTGTCGCAGATTACTCCTGATACTCTTCTCCATCCGTTCCATCCTGCCTGTACTCTCTTCTTTACCTCCCTCTTACAACCACCACTTTCTTGCACCGTTGATCCCAAATATTTAAATTCTTTTACTCTTGGCACTTTTGCATCCTCCATCTTTACTGTTTCGTCATCATTTCCTCCATTTATGCAAAGATATTCGGTCTTTGACCTACTTACTTTCATCCCTCTTCTTTCCAATGCATACTTCCAGGATTCTAATCTCTGCTCCACTTCTTCCCTGGTCTCTTCACAAATCACAATATCATCAGCAAACAGCATCGTCCATGGTGGTTCTCTCCTTACTTCATCCGTTAGCCTGTCCATTATCACTGCAAACAGGAATGGACTTAATGCTGATCCCTGGTGCAGTCCAACCTTAACCTTGAAACTTTCTGTAGTTCCTACTGCACACCTCACCACTGTTTCGCTTCCCTCATACATATCATGTACTAGTTGTACATACTTTTCCACTATTCCGGATTTTCTCATACAGTACCACAGCTCTTCCCGTGGAACCCTGTCGTAAGCTTTCTCTAGGTCCACGAATACACAATGTAGCTCTCTTTGACCTTCCCTGTACTTTTCCATCAACATTCTTAGAGCAAACATGGCATCGGTGGTTCCCTTTCCTGGCATAAATCCTATTGCTGTTTGCTGATCTCCACTCTATCTCTTAACCTTGCTTCAATAATCTTTTCCCATACCTTCATTGTGTGGCTCATTAGCTTTATTCCTCTGTAGTTTCCACAGCACTGTGCGTCCCCTTTGTTTTTATAGATTGGGATAAGCACACTCCTTCTCCATTCTTCTGGCATCCGTTCACCCATTAATAGTCTGTTGAACAGTCTGGTCAAAAACTTTATCCCCATCTCTCCCATGCACTTCCAAACTTCTACTGGCAACTCATCTGGCCCAACTGCTTTACCTTTTTTCATCCTTCTTAGTGCATTTTTTACTTCTTCTCTACTGACACAATTTACCTCTTCGTTAACCACTTCTGCTTCCTCTGTCCTAGGGTCTCTGTTATTTTCCTCATTCATCAGTTTCTCAAAGTACTCCTTCCATCTCTTTAACACTGCTTCCGAATTTACCATAACATTACCATTTTCATCCTTTATAACCCTCACATGCTGTACATCTTTCCCTGCTCTGTTTCTCTGCCTAGCCAATTTGTACAACTCTTTTTCACCTTCTTTTGTTTTCAATCTAGCATACAAATTGTCATATGCACGTCCCTTTGCCATTGCAACTGCCTTCTTTGCCTTACTCTTCTTTTCTTTGTATATCTTTTTAGTATTTTCATTTCTTATTTTGTCCCATGCTTTCTTTGCCTCTTTCTTTTCTTTTATGCTCTTTTGAACTTCCTCATTCCACCACCAAGTCTCCCTGTCTCCTTTTCGTTTTCCGAATGTCACTCCCAGTACAGTTTCAGCTGTTTTTCTTAGCATTTCTGCCGTTTTGTCCCACTCATTAGGTAACCCATCCTTGCCTCCCAAAATCCTGGTCACCTCTTGTCTAAACGCTTCTTGACAGCTTGTCTCTTTTAGTTTCCACCATCATATCTTTGGCTTTACTTTCTCTGCCTTTTTCTTTTTCACCATAAGAGCCATTTTGCATACCACCATACGGTGCTGTTTTGCGACACACTCATTCAATATTATCTTACAATCACACATTTCCTTCAAGTTTCTCCTTCTGCACATCACATAATCTACTTGGGTACTTTTTCCTCCACTCTTATATGTCACTCTGTGTTCATCTTTCTTCTTGAAATAAGTATTGACAATCGCCAAATTCATCCTTTTCCCAAAATCTACAACCATTGATCCTTCCTTATTTCTTGTTCCAGCACCGTACCTCCCCATTATTTCCTCATCCCCGATGTTTCCTTTGCCCACATGTCCATTAAGATCTGCACCAAGAACTATCCTCTCTTCTTTTGATATACTTTCAATCAATCCATCCAGGTCTTCCCAAAAATCGTTTTCTCCTCCATGCTGTTGTTAACTTGTGAAGCATATGCGCTTACTATATTTAGGATGGACCCATTTACCTCCAGCTTCATGGCCATCAGTCTGTCTGGCACCCTCTTCACCTCCAGGACACTTTCAGCCAGCTCCTCCCTCAGCACTATCCCTATCCCATTTTTTCTTCCATCAGCTCCGTTGTAGAATATTTTGCATCCACCTCCAATGTTTCTTGCTTTACTCCCTTTCCACCTTGTTTCCTGTAGACACAATATGTCTACATTTCTTCGCTCCATCATATCTGCCAGCTCTCTTCCCCTTCCAGTCATCGTTCCAATATTTAAAGTACCCACCCTAATGAGTGAGCATCTTCCTTTCCATGCTTCTCGCTGCTTCTTCACTCGCTTTCCTCCTCTTTTTTTGCTTTTATTTTCACAATGTTTAGCAGTAGCATAATTTCCACAGGTGCCCTGCTGTGCGACACCTGAGGCGGTCGTTGGTAACCCGGGCCTCGACCGATCCGGTATGGATTGATGATGATTTCGCATTTGTCTGTTTTGGCAAAAATTTTTTTTTTGCCGGATGCCCTTCCTGCCGCAACCCTCCCCATTTATCCGGGCTTGGGACCGGCATCAAGAGACACAAAAAGTGCCTCCGATGGCTGAGTTAAAATTGAAACTATAAAAACAGCAAATTAAGAATACAATTTTGGAAACGTGAACATAAAATATAGAATTTAGTTTAACACTTGATATAGTCTCAGTTAAACTTCTTTGTTTTTCAAGAGGCTATTTATTCGCATTAATCCGTTTTTGTTCGAATAAAAAAATTTTATTTTTGACGCTAAATTCAAACCAAAAAAAAGGTCTCGGTTGATGCTTAAGAAGATAAAGCTGGTTGTGAAAATGAAAATCGTTGTAAAAAATTAGTGAAGACCTTTTTGTCGTCTGGACTTCATAAAACACTGCCTGACTGCAAAAGTTGTTTTGATTTATTACCAGAAGGCAATCATGAAAAGGTTAAAAAGCCTGCAATAAACATGAAAATTAAACTTTTACTTTTTTTAAAAACTTCATGTTGAGTTTCATCAAGCGAACATTGACATCCTGTAATTCCGGAGGCAAATATGTGATTGCATTCGCTTTTAGTGAAACATTTTAATCGATTTTCAACAAAGTAAAAGTATAAATAGTAGATGGCTTTATCACTGGATGAGTATTCAGAATAATTAACTAAAAACCTGAGCTGATTGACAAAGTGTTGATTGCAAAATTATTAAAAGATTAATGTTACGGATTTCGATATGTGCTTGCGCTTTCGGTGGTCACATGACTCCGCGTTCGCGTTTGTCTGTCATATGAATCGCCTTTTTCTTGTTGTCGGTCCTTCGTTGTTTTCTTTCATTTTTTCGTGTCGTAGTTGTTATCGAAGGCGCAGATGTGCAAAGTTTAAAACTTTAATGGAGATTCTTTTATTATATCAGACCACGTGTAAAGTTAGTTAGAACAGGCAGATAATTAGGAGACTCTATCTGGTTTAAAGCACTCGCCAAAACAACTACAATTAATATTAAATAAATGATTTGAAAATTTTCCAAAACAGAGAAAAAATGTGACAATATTCATTACGGTACATAATACTCTTTGTCGTCATTATCATCTCTATTATCAACTTATTTGAAACTGTAGGACATAAACAGATATACTTGTTGTATTCTTAAATTTAATCAAAACTTAAAAAACACATGGTATCAAGGCATTTATTGTGGTTATCATAGCAGGACAGAAAAAATTAGATTTTGGCTGCAACTGTTTGTACATCGACGGAGCAAACATAAAAAGTGTTGACAGAATTACGTATTTAAATGCAACAATAATTCGCAAACATCTAGTTTGAAAATTTAAAAAAATTGACATTTTTGCTTGTCAATTAGATTAAAAAGTTAAGCTTTCAACTTTTTTTACAGAACAAAAAACCTATCCATACACACCGAAAATAGTTTTTTTTTAATACGATTTAGAAACGGCTTCGATTTTTATTTTGAACATATTTAACTGTTCTCTTTTTGTCTTTTCAATTTTTTTCATTTTAACCACTGTACATACGTAAAAAATGTTTAAAAAAGTCTATGTGACTAATTTCAACGAATACGTATTATGACAATAAACATATCTCTTTAAAATAATTTTCAAGTTTCAACCAAACAATGGTTTTCTTACTTTAGCGCTACCTAACGGAGAGAAATCATTACATTGTTTTTGGCTGAGAAAAGCCTTTACAAAATCTACAGTTCAAAATTTTTTTACATGCAGTAAAAAGGGCACTCCTTTTTTCGATCATAATAACCATACCGAATTATGCCAATTAGCTGCCGATTAATTATTATATCTTGTTTCTTAAAATTGTTTATCAATTACTACCAAAAATAGTAAAACAATAATAAATAGACATAATCCAACTTATAAAACAAATTTGTCCATGCTCTAGATACAGATTACTTATTACCAGTGATGGCTTTAGTACGGAGGAAACACAGTGGACGCACCGCCTCCCCTCCCCTAAAAGCGTTAATAAGCAAATCCCCTAAGCAAAATAATGCTCTATTTCTTCATAATGGCACTATGAGGTTGACCCCACAAAGTGAGACTTTCTTTTATTGGAAATCCCTTTATTTTGGAACACTAAAAAGCGGCCTCCTTTAAAATGATGACCTTTTTTTGGGAGGGCCAAAAACATTTGGAAAAAGAAAAAGTGGTACTCTATTTTTCTTGCACTGGGCTCCTCTTTTGTGAGGCCATCACTGCTTATTACATACGTAAATATAAATATAAACGTTAAACATATATTCATAAATGAAAATGAAATATAATTCATTTTTATGAAAACAAGATTGGCTTATCGAAGATAAAAATGCATAAAGCATAAGTAATATACATATGTATACATACATATGCAAAGCACTTACGATTCAAAGATAATTCATTTTTTAAAAGCAAGCTTGGCCAAATCAAAGATATAAAATATATATAGTATGTATGTTTATCTATGTAAATATACATGAGTAAAACAATCATAAATCAAGTATAAATAATATTTAAAAAAATAACTTTGACCAAATCAAAGTTATAAAATATATATAACATGTATAGTTTACCTACGGAAACATACATATATAAAGCAATTATAAATCAAGTATAAATCATACTAAAAAAAATAACTTTGACCAAATCAAAGTTATAAAATACATATAACATGTATGAGTTATCTATGTAAACATACATGTGTAAAGCAATTATAAATCAAGTATAAATCATACGAAAAAAAAAACTTTGGCCGAATCAAAGATATAAAATACATAAAACATGTATGATTTATCTATACAAACATACATGTTTAAAACAATTATAAATCAAGTATAAATCATACTAAAAAAATAACTTTGGTCGAATCAAAGATATAAAATGCATAAAACATATATGATTTATCTGTGTAAACATACATGAGAAAAACTATTATAAATCAAGTATAATTTATATTTAAAAAAAACAACTTTGATTATCTCAAAGATAAACCATATATATTTCTCAGATAAAACCTCGATTTATCTCTGTAAAAAACAAGCTTGGCAAAATCGAAGATATTGCAAACATGATCAGAGATAAATCGAGTGAATTCTACGACTGGTACTCTCAATAAATATTTATTTATTGTAATCGATGAATATTCTCGCTTTCCGTTTGCATTTTAGTGTAAAGATGTGACTACTGCGACTGTAATAAAATACCATGATCAACTGTTTACACTGTGCGGCACTGCTGACTTCGTATTCTCCGACAACGCTAGTTCCTTTTCTTCCTTAAAAATTCAAAGTATATCTTGTGCAACGTGAAATATCTTCAAACAAATGCAGTATTTATTATCCTTGTGGAAACGGACAGGCTGAGAAAACGATTCAAAACAGTTTTAAAAAACAATCCAACTAGCACTTAACCCTTTGACTGCTGCATTCGACTATAAATGAATAAAAATTTTTGGCCTTACATGCTATTAATATATTCAACTTTTGTCCACTTGAAGAAAAATATTACTGCGGTCATTATCGACATTGTGCCATATTTGACTTTTGTCGATTGTTCATTTTGTTGATTTGAGTAAAAAATAATTCATTTTTTGTCAAATTCTTGTTTTATAAACCATTGTGCTTGAAATAAATAAAAATAAAGAAATTTAAAAAATTTTTATTTTTATGTGCCTTTTGGTCAATTTGAAGCACAACACCTTCCCCGTGTTCAGCAATCAAAGGATTAAAACTGTCGGATTGCCCCGTGAGCAATGGAAAACAGTCTTACCAGAGGCTTTGCATTCTATTAGATCGTTACTCTGCACAGACACCAATACAACACCCCACGAGAGATTCTTCAGCTTTTCAGAGAAGATCAAGCGTCGGACGATCACTCCCGAGGTGGCTTACATGTCCTGGAGCTAAGGCTTTTCTCCGTCGATTTGTTCGGACCAACAAAACAGACCCCCTGGTTGACTAGGTTGAAGTTTGAAATGTCAACCATAACTACGCCCATGTACGGCATCCTAATGGACGCGAAGTAACCGTTTCCCTGCGAGATTTGGTCCCTTATCCGTCAGAAGCAAACCATTTAAATGAGCAAGATCTTCCTGAACGCAGCAGTGATGACACCAAAAATGATGTGTATGATCAAGTGTCGTAGAGTAACTTTCGCACACTTTTAGAACTACAGCAGTAACAGATAGGGTTAAGTTTTTTAAGCAAAAATTCAAAAGAGCCCCAAACAAAAGTTGGCGAGCCACGGTTTGGCAACGGTGACAAACTATATCTTATCTTCAGTGGCGGTTCGCGGATTGGAGCTGCAGAGCTGCAGCACCTTATATTTCAGTGCAGCAGTTGTTAATATTATTAGATATTATCAGCAACAATTATGATTTTTTAAGCGTTGCTTATAATAATTTAGTGCTCTTCAACAGGGGTTCCGCGGAACCCTAGGGATCCGCAAAACATATAGTTGTGTTCCGTGAGGGAACCGCGAAGGTTTCTTTGTTTATTACTAGCATTTATTTCTTATTTCATTATATTGATTTCTTATATGTAGTGGTGTTTTGTGCATATAAATAGTTAGTAATGGAATCTTGTATAACAAGTTTCAGATTGTGACGTAACCCCATTTATAACTTTATAAACATCTGAATTTGCCAACACCGTTTTTTACGTAATAGTGCGTTAATAATTTCAATTTTTCTCGCTTTGTGTACTGTATATACCAGGGCTTCTCAAATTGTGGGTGACCCCAAATGGGGTCGCGTAAAAAAATTTTGGGGTCGCGAAATAAATTAGCTTTTTGTAGTTTTGAAATTGGGTTTTTACAATAAAATTCATTGACAATTAAAAACTAAAAAAATAAAGTGTCATTACACTATTGTTGCGTCATAATGTAGTAAGGTGGTGTGGTTGGAAGGTGATTTGTGTGGTGTAATCAAGAGAACAGCAAGAAACAAAAGCAAAAAATATTACTTAGTGAATCTAAAGCCAAGATTGATTTTGATAGATCAGGGGTGTCCAACCGGCGGTCCCCAAAGCCTTTTAGTGTGGCCCGCCAAGGAGTTTTTAATCAGATGCTCAATCATCTTGAATAATCTCAATGCCTCTAAACTTTTCAACTTGTGTTCCGCGAGAGATTCCCAAATTCCCAGATTCCCAAATCTGCAAAACTTTTTAAAAAACACTAATCCAGCGATGACCAACCTGCGGTTAGTAGGCATTTAAAGCATTTAATCGACAAAATAAAGCCTGAATTAGAGTGAAGACTTTTTTTAGAGAACACCTGATTTTGGGAAAGAAAATTGGAAAGCAGAGCCTGATTCTAAGTAAAGATCTATTTTTTTAGAAAACACCTGGTTTCGGAGACGGAAATCCAGCATGAAACATCATTGTGATTACTGCAGCGATTGTGGCCCGAGTCAAACTTACTGGAGAATATTTGGGCCGCGACGAATAATAGGTTAGACACCCCTGTTATAGATGAATACGAAAAAATTTAATTATTTATTTGTGTTGATAAGGTAGCTGTAAAAGAATATAGAGTAATTTATCCATCCCATTAAATGTGCTTGTTAATTTTTATAAAATAAAGTCTGTTTTTCTAATTTTGTTAATTCGCTTTAAGTTACTATTTTCATTTCTCGTTGTTATTACATGATTTTTCATGTACTTGCGTGGTTCTACATAGGAAAAAATTAACGTAAAATTAACCTACACATATTGGGGTCGCAAAAAATTTATTTTTTAACATGAGGTCGCAGAACAAAAAAGTTAGAGAAGCCTAGGTATATACGACCAAAATTTCGCACTTCGCTATTCAGAAAGATTAGAGTCAATACGTGTTGTGGAAACGAACGGAAGATCCGCATTGATGATTAGAGTTAACTCAAAGTCAGAGTTAGCTGAGGATAGAGAGGGAAAATTCGCTGCATCGTTGTAATTTGCTGTTGTGACGATAGGTTATTGCGAGAGTAGTGGTATGTGTTCATACGGTTTAGTCTAAGGAGCATTAGGTTAACTGTTGTAAAAGTGGTTGCAAGTAGTGAAGGAACTTGTAATAACTGTTTATTTGTTAAAGTGTTTAATTATTTTTTGAAGTGTAGTAACGAAACATTTAATTTTCTTACAAAGAGTTTGTGATTTCTAAATTTTTGCTAGCAAGTGTTTCTTGATAAACGCAAAAGTACATCAGGAGCTCCGCGATGACAAAAAGTTTGAAGAGCACTGTAATAATTACAACAGTTGCACAAACATTTAGGATGCTGCAGCTCTGCAGCCCCAATGCGCTAACCGCCACTGAAGGTAAGGTATGCTTGACTCTAGCTCAGCTCCGGCTCCGGCTCGGCTCCAGCTCCAACTTGATAACACATGTATAAATATTGACCAATAAGGGATAACTAGATGATATATCAATAATCAAAAATTTACTACCTTGCGCTATCCAAGGGTTTAATATTACCCAAGGGTTCAATAGATGGAGTTATATATTATCCAAGGTTTTATTGATATATATCTCAAACAAAAGAAAACCCGATATAATTAGCACATTTACATACAAAAAAAATGTTCCAAACACAATCGTCATCGTAGATGTCAATGCTCACTAGCAATTATGGTACGCACCGACCAAAGGCCATTGAGGAAAACTGATTGAATAACTCAAATCACATCACATCAATCACAAACATTCAACACGTCGATCATCCAATCAAACACAACAGCCTACTTCACCAGGACTGTCCCCTCCCTCGCATCGGATCATTTATTGTTACTCTCTGCCTTCAGTATACGTCACAAGATCAAAACAACGCCATCCCTCTTCAATAAAACAATAACAAATTACCAAAAATCCAATTGAACATGATTTAAACATCATGTTGAAGATCTCCTCTTCCATAGACCCCATTCACAAATGTCCATAAAGTGTCCATAAGGCAAACAAACATTTAGTCGAGGCAATACCGGATGGTAATTTTCAATTTTGTACCAAAGAAATCGTAATCTATATATCTTCAACCGATCAAAAATCCAAAATTTTTTTCTCTGCTCATAAAAATTCTATCACTCAGCTCTTGAAGCGATCAAGGAGCACTCCATGTTAGTTGTCACGGCAAAGCTTTTTTTAGAGACTTTTTAAGATAATAAACAAACCAATCTATTTCATATATAGCGTTTGCAAATGCACCGAAAAATAAATATGATTGATTTGCAAATGTACCGAAAAATAAATATGATTGAACTGTAAAGAGCTGAATGAGAATTTTTTGAGTAGAGAAAAAAATTTGGATTTTTGATAGATTGAAGATATGTACATTACAATTCTTTGGGTACAAAATTGAAAATTGCTACCGGATGTTGACTGACTCTTCATCTTTAAAAAAAATTAAAACAGTACGAATTGCAATGCACTTGCCAAGGCATATCCGCAAGCTCATTCAGCGATGTGATCACACTTGCAAACAAAACAGATCACTCCAAATCATTACTTTAAAAATCACATAAACAAACAAATACATAAACACAAAACAAACACCCAAAAACAACCGTGGTAAAATTTACCTATAGTGGAATTTACCGAGGTAGAATTTACAGGTCATCCCTGAAACACCTGGGATCATTTTCTATCAAATACCTCACAAATATGTACAACACTTCCCCCAATACGAACACAATATTGCATCTTGGAAAAGGTGTCCAAAGCATTTTCACTTTCAAACTAAACAAGGACCACAACATTGGCACAAGCTACCGATCCATATCACTTTTATCACTCATTGCCTAAGCACTTGCACTTTCTGTAACCTCCCAAAAGACGTATAAATCTCAACATACGCCGATGACATAACAGTCACGGTATCTCACACCAATCACCATCTAAGCCCAGCAATTTATTCAAAAATATTTTTACAAAGTACTACACTTTTTGCACCAGACCCAGCTCAATAAAGCACATCATTTAAATTAAATAATCAAACACCAACAACAATAAAAACACGCAAAAATTCTTGGAATTACTTTTGACTCAAAATTAACATTTTTACAATACATAAATCTCACCGTTATTAAAGCAAAAGAAACGCTTAGCATTTGCAAAGCACTTACTTCAAACAAATATGGCAAACAAAACGAGCTAATTATCTCTACATTTAAAGCCAACATTCACTCATATTGGAATAGGCAAACACCATATGGAGCCCTACCACATCAAACACCAACATCAAGAAACTGTAAACCATTCAAAACACAGTTTTGTTCATTGCTACTGGCTGCACACAAATATTCAAGGCCTGCACGACAAAACCAGTGTCCTACCAATGGGCACCCATCTCAAACTCTATGCTACTCATCTTAAACAAATGACTCAAACACAAACACACTTTTTACATTACCTTAGTGTACGTTTAGATCCACGAATTAATTAATTGACTTTTAAATGTAAAAAATATACTGTTAGGAGCTGGAGACAGCAAAAATTTTGATGGCTCTGGCTCCACACAATATCAGAACTTGGCTCCGACTCCCGCTCCGGCTCCTCCAAAATTGGCTAGCTCCGAGGCTCCGGCTCCGGCTTCGGCTCCGGCTCCCCAGCCCTGGTTTATACAACGATGGCCAAACCGTAACTCGCGAGCCATATGCGGCTCGCAAACTCTTGTTGCAGCTCGTCAGCTCCAAAGCGCGAGCCGCCACTTTACCATAATCTATAAAAACTAATTCCAAATTTTTTTACTTCCATTATGAAGACAATTGAAACTAATAAAACAATTGCCATTGTGAATGCAATAGCCCTTTCAACTTTTAGTTTGAAAATGTAGAATGTCCGGCTGCATCTTTAGAGAACCGTAGGGAACTAAGTTTTTGAAGTTAATTTAAGACAGTAATTCTTAACAAAAGGCACGCCTCTCTTGAAGGGAGTTTAAAAAGTTCACGGAATCAGTTTTAATTACACATTTTTTAAATGCATATATTTTACCAACATCAAAATATTATTTGTTTTCAATTAAGTGTGCATGAAAATTAAAAGTCTCGTCTTTCATTTCAAGAAAATACTTTTTGTTCCTCTCTCCACAATTTTAATTTTTTTATACTGCGATGTTGTTTTCTACTTCACCGAAAGAAATTTATTAGGAAACACCGAAAAACTTTTGAATCTTTAAGAGGTCATGGGTCAACGCACAATCAAAAGTTTTTCGGCGACCTCCTATAGAGAGGTCATGTTTGTGCAAAAAAAAGTAGGTTATCTGCCTGAAAATTTAAACCTCTTTCGCCCCCTGGATCCGATTATAAAAGCTTTAGCAAGTATGTGAAATCAAAGGCTCTCATTTAAAATAAGCAAATGATTTTCTGTCAGCAGCGTGCTCCAGTGGTTAAAGCGCCATGTTTATGATTAACATAATCTCGGTTCAAAATCTACTCGCGCCATTCTATGGTGTCATTGGGAAAGACAGTTTACGGCACTTTAGGATCTGTTTGGTGGTCTTGGCTAGTAGTTCTAAATTTTAATCATACCCCTATAAAACTAAAAAACAAAATAACAAATTTCAACCGCACAACAATAACTTGGCATCTTTGGAGCAGGTCGGGGTAATTACTTGGCCTATGTATAACTCCTTCGAGACTTTCCTGGGAGTCATCAGAGAAATCGAGAGAAATCGAGTCTCCCACCACTAACCCAGCACCTCCAATCAACCTCAAGCTTCCCTCTTTTTGGGAAGACGACATTAAGTTATGGTTGGCTGCTGTCGAGCACCAATTTAATCTATCCAATATCTGCATCGAACAAAGACGTTTTTCAGCAATGTCAGGCGCACTCCACTACCGCGTCATACGCAAAGTACAACATATTATTCGGAACCCGGGAAACCAACCCTACCAAAGTTTAAAACAAGCGTTAATCAAAGTGTACAAAATCAGCGATGACAACCGTTTTGATCGCCTTCTGCACCAAACCGTTTTGGGAGGCCGTAAACCTACAGAACTCCTATCGAAATTACGCGCGCTCCTTGGAGATCGTGCAACGTCGGCAGTGACTTGGGTAAATTGTTACGCAAGCTTTTTCTCGATTACCGCCCCAAGTCCGTTTAATTTTAGCCGGCTCCCCGCAACCAACCTTGGACCTATTGGCGCAACGAGCTGACGATATTATGGCCACAATGGCCATCACGCCTTTTCTAAATTCAAACCCAACGCAGTTGCTGCAAAATCAAATTTTCGAATGACGTCTCGACCAGCTCACCGAGGCGATTGAGGCATCAATCACTTTTCATAAAAACAACAATTTTAGCTCTGTTCATCAATAATCCTAGCTCTGCTCATTTACAGGTAAAATTACGAGGTGATAGATCACGTGGTCAGGCTATATCCCGTTTGCGGTGTGTTGATAATAATTACACAAAAGGCGGAATAATGATAATAATTACACAAATGGCATTGATGGCGCGATCAGTCAACGATCAGTTGGGGAGGGATAACGGAAAGGCGGTACATAAAGAAAATACTAAAAAATGCGTAGTTGTTACATGCAATTGTCTTAGGAGCATATAAGCGCTGTGCAGCGAGCGGAAAAGCGCTGCAAGCTGAATCAGCAGCAAGCGAAATAAAACGTGTGAAAATATATTTTCGGAAAACTTTGCAATTTCGAAGCAAATGCATGCACGAAAGACGATTTGCGGTGATGAGTTCGCTACAAACGTTTTAGCCCATTGAGATAAATTATTGTACGCTCCTGCATTAAAAAACTGTTTTTTTGAGAATTCTTTTGGCTATCTTTTATCAGAAGAACTCGTTGACATGGCAATGAAGAACTAGAAGAAAAACAACTGTTATATAATGAGTCAGGACATCAAAATTATGGTATCTTTGAAGGGTCGTGTCCATTACGAGCGTTGGTGGGTGTATTCTTTGTTTGTTTTATTGATTTTTTTACTTTTCTTGGTGCTTAGCGCTTTAGCAACTTTCGCATTTTCTACTTTACCAAAATTCAAATACCATTATTCTCAGGTCATGACATAAAGATGAGATAGAGTTCAGCCCTAAAAATACTCCAATTATTTGGAAGAGCGTAAAAAGGTTTATTGAATGCTGTCATTCAATTTAATGGCGCAGATGGTAGGTGCTTTCACGCAGCCTGGGCCGTAAGTAAGTCTGTTCATTAATTCTAAAAATGACAGACCGAAACCGAACTTACGAAAACGGAAGGGTATCCACCCATTCCGATGTTCAGTGTGGGTCTGCTAATCGGCAAACGTCTTTTTCAGGACGGGGCAATGTTAAGATAAAATTGCCCTTTTCAGGGCACATTGCCAACAAGTTCCGAAGACCCACTATTCTTCAGCTGAACATCGAAGGCCTTACTGCAAGCAAGATGAACGTTCTTCATCACCTCGGTATGCAGTCTGAGGCACTCGTCATCCTACTGCAGGAGACCCACTGCACTGATGCAGAGAAGTTGGTACTACCAAACTACTAACTAGCTGGGTCTTCTTTAAGCAGGAAGCATGGCCTTGCCACGTTTGTCCACGAGCGACTGAGATACATGCTTTTGGACCAATCTCTACCGACATCGTAGATCGAGTGGTTGTGTGTGGACGTTGATGGTTATAAAATAGTCAACGTCTACAAACCACCGCCAACGCGATTGCGAACCCTGGATCTCCCAGTGTTTCCTCACCCCTGTCTGTACGCTGGCAATTTTAACTGTCGTCATGCTGACTGAGGTTACGATGACAACAGTCCGGATGGTGAGTGCTTGGCTGGTTGGGCAAGTATTAATTGTCTTGCCCTGCTATACAATGCCAAGGACGCTGCCAGTTTTTATTCCGGCCGCTGGAACACTGGCACCAATCCGGATCTAGCTTTCGCTAGCGTAGGTCCAAACAGTCGCTTACCGGATAGACGTGTCCTTGAGAAGTTCCCCAGGTCACAACATCGACCTTTGCTTATTACACCACCAAGGTTTGCTATGGCAGTCCCAAGCATGCCTGTTAAGCGATGGAACTTCTGCAAGGCCAAATGGAGTCACTACATTGCTTTGACGAATAAATTCGCAAAGACTTTGTTGCCGCCTAATTCACTTGATGTGGATGCGGCTTACCAGGACTTCTGTAACACCATTAAGAAAGCAGCCAAAAAAACTATCCCACGCGGGTATCGAAATAACTATATTCCGTGTTGGAATGCAAAGTGTGAATCCCTCTATAAAACCTTTCTGCAGTCTCCTCAGGGAGACGACTCAAATTTGGCTGCTACAGCTCTGCTTGGAAAGCTTGACAGAAAGCGGAGGGATCGATGGTCCGAAGCAGTTCGGAGCATTGACTTCTCACACTCTAGTCGAAAAGCGTGGAGTACTGTGAACAACCTTACTGGTAGGTCACGACACTCTCCTCGTCACTGTCCCGTTTCAGCCAATGCTATTGCATCTCAGCTGGTTAAAAATGGGAAATACGAGGCTGTTGACCGCAAGTCATCTCGACATGTCTTTCAAGAAGTGTCTGACCTTTGGAGGGCCACATCATCAGACGCAGTAAATATCTCTGACAATTTCTCACAGAGAGAATTTGCTGCTGCCCTTCAACATTTTAATCCAGGTAAAGCTTCGGGACCTGATTCCATCTGCCCCGAGCTTATACACCATGCTGGAGCTGCTTTGAAGTCCTGGTTACGTGATTTCCTTTCTTCCTGTTTGCGCCGACTCAAAATTCCCAAGATCTGGAGAAGAGCGCTTGTAGTCGCGATCCCAAAACCAGGAAAGCCCGTGGGGGTCCCAAAGAGTTATCGACCGATATCTCTGCTCTGTGTTCCCTACAAGATCCTCGAGAGGCTTATCTACGCCCGTGTTGAACCATTAATCGATCCACTGCTCCCTATAGAGCAGGCTGGATTCCGACGCGGGAAGTCAACCGTAGATCAAGTTGTTCTGTTAACCCAGAACATCGAGGATTCTTTCGAGGCTAAAAATAAGGCCGGTGCCGTATTTATCGATCTGACAGCTGCTTATGACACTGTCTGGCACCGTGGCCTTACCTGCAAGCTGCTGAGACTACTTCCGGATAAGCACATGGTCAAAATGATCATAAAGCTTGTCCGAAATCGAAGTTTCACCCTTACCACCGGTGATAGCAAGCAAATCAGGCTGAACCGTCTTAAAAACGGCGTTCCTCAGGGATTGGTCTTGGCTCCCCTCCTATTTAACATCTATACGTACGATCTTCCTTCCATGATTTCCAGAAAGTTTGATTATGCTAATGATCTAGCATTGTTGCATTCTTCTGGAAACTGGAAGGACTTGGAGGGGACTTTAAGCCAAGACATGTTCACAGTGTCAGCGTATTTCCAGACTTGGATATTGAAGCTCAGTCACATTAAGACGGTGACGGCAGCCTTTCACTTAAACAACCGAGAGGCTAAACGTGAGCTAAAGGTCTACAAAAATGGTAGACTTTTACCGTTCTGTCCAATCCCTACTTACCTTGGGGTAAAACTGGACAGATCGCTCTCGTTTCGTCACCATTTAGTAGCATTGCGCAAAAAACTATACTCGTGGGCTCGGGATGGGGTGCTGGTGCTAAAACACTACACATACCCACCTTGTCTCTAGTCTACTCAGCAGCTGAGTACTGTGCGCCAGTCTGGTGTCGCAGTGCTCACACTCGTCTTATTGACAGTGTCTTGAACGACGCCTTGCGCATGGTTACTGGATGCCTGCGTCCCACTTCAACGGACCTGTACTTTCAGGCATCCAGCCAGCTGAGCTTCGCCGAATGGGAGCGACACTCTCCTTGGCTTACCGTGGATCTCTGGACCCCGATCATATTTTGCATGGTGTGTTAAGTGGGTCCTCAGATAATCGCCAAGTGAGACTAGGATCCAGACGCCCGTTTGTGCCAGGTGCGCGGAATCTCTTGGACAACCTTGCCAGACTTGGCATCCGCACCTCTGAATGGACAAATTACAAATGGAAAACGGAGTATTGTGAAAATGCTTCCTGGCTCCGTGCTTTTGTGCCCGAGACCAGTGCCAGGCCGTGTTGGAATGGGCTTACCCCGAGCAGCTTGGGTTAAGCTCAACCGCCTGCGGACTGGTGTTGGGCGATTCCATTCGTCCATGCACAAATGGGGTCTCGCTCCTTCACCGAATTGCGAGTGTGGCGCCTCTGAGCAAACCGCAGACCATGTACTAACAGCGTGCCCTATACATCGGGCACCACATGGAGCACGAGGTCTGACGGTTTTGGATGACGAAACTCGATGCTGGCTTAATAACATCACTGCCAGCATCTGATTCAGGCAATGCAGCAGTCTGGGGTAGTAAAAGGATAAACCCTCGGCCCCAGTCCTGTTTGTGTCTGACCTGAAGTGGATACCCTTCAAACGACGACGACGACGACGACGACGATCAAAATTATACACGAAAGTATTATGACAGCAGCATGCGAAATGAAAGTTGGTTACAATTATTAGCCAAATGCGAAGAAAACGTGAGCGCATCAAAAGTAGGAATTTAAGTAAATAGTACTAGTTGAAAAATTATTACATCAATTCGTTCAAAAACTTTGTCGAAAGCAAACTATCATTCTTTAAAATTAAACAGCAATTTCTTTTTTTTTACGTTTGCTATCGCGTAATTGAAAATTTTGCGCTACACAGGAATAAAATAAGCAATAAAAATTATCAAACCTGCGAGTTGATTGGGAGAGGAAGATTTTGGAATTGACAAGAGCAGGCGGTCTTGAACGTCGTAGAGTTGTAACATAAAAACTTGAAGATGCTTGCTGGAAGAATATCCTCGATAAAGCAGCTGAAGTCCGAAGTTGAGTTGTGCTCGTAGGAAATGATTGCTAATAATGAAAATCGGCGAGTTCGGGAATTCTTCAAGTGACTTCTTGATTTCGTGAAGACTTTAAGCGTTGACCAGTTTCGCGTGCCAAGCTTCCTTGAAATCACTCGGAGCACCAATGTAGCGCGAGTGGCTTTGGCACACAGTAAACTTTAAACTTCTTTTATTGAAAAGGGGCACAATTTGAAATAAACAGATAAAATAAGACTAAAACTTCGGAATTAGACAGTAAGCGGAATCTCCGCTTGATGGCGTTGCAACGACGAGTCTCGGGTAAATTGCACAGCCGCTATATGAGTCTCTTTCTCTATTTTGCTACGTCTCTGTCGCTGTTTCGGTCTGTCTCGGTATGTCCGTCGCGATTCGGCTAGCGAGTGTATATAACGTCAGAGTAACTTTATAGATTTACTATTATTACGCCTGATCCTTTTTACAGGTAAAATCACGAGGCGATAGATCATGTGGTCAGGCTATATCCTGTTCGCGGTGTGTTAATAATGATTACACAAAAGGCGGAATAATAATTACACAAATGGCATTGATGGCGCGATCAGTCAACGATCAGTTGGGGAGGGACAACGGAAAGGCGGTACATAAAGAAAATACTAAAAAATGCGAAGTTGTTACATGCAATTGTCTTAGGAGCATATAAGCGCTGTGCAGCGAGCGGAAAAGCTCTGCAAGCTGAATCAGCAGCAAGCGAAATAAAACGTGTGAAAATACATTTGCGGAAAACTTTGCAATATCAAAGCAAATGCATGCACGAAAGACGATTTGCGGTGATGAGTTCGCTACACGTTCAATAGTAATAATGCTGTAAGACGGATATTTTAGTTCCAAACAAAAACAATGTTGTTTTTATTCCTTGTAATTATAAGAAGATTGTAAGAATGAAGAAAACCATTAGTACTTACAGGCTATTCATAATTAATTATACTACCGTTTAAACTATACTTTCCAAAAGATTGTCTCGCTAGATCTATTTGAAAGAAATTTCTACTTTTGTCAATTTCTTATCGTCATAAGAAACTCTCTTTACGCGCTTTCCTCTGCTTGCAAGTAGCTCTCAATTACAAACATATCTCTAATTAAAACTAAACAAAACAAGTAAAAAATTTCAACCGGACAGCAATTTAGCATCGCAAGTCAGGATAATCGCTTGACAGTCGCTTCCGACACTTTTCTGCCAGTCAGGAGGATGAATTGAAAATAAAAATAAAAGAGATTTAAAAAACATTTTAATCAAACAAACTAAACAGCAATATTTCTGCGTATCCGATGCAGTTTGTCGTGACTACTTCATGGCAGGGTTAAGTTGAATGCTTTCGATATTGTCCTGCATGCCATGCAGAACCTATAAAAAACGACGATGGCTACATGCTCACATTACGTAGAATACAGAAGTTTATTTTACTCTAGGTTTGTGGCTTCTACCGATACAATGCTGCCCAAAGACATTCTGCAGCGCGCATCTTAATGACAAGATGCTTGCGATGAAAGCAAGACAATGCTGAAAAGTTTAGTTTTTAATGCCCGATTATGAAAGGGGTTGCGCTCTTTAGTGTTATATTGCTTACTTTTCACAATAGATCGATGTCAGTTGAGACTGCCTAGAGTCTATTTGCATCCAATACAACCTTAAGCCTGTTGGGCTTTGTTCAAATTGCCGAATGAATGATTATTTATCATCAGCAAAGTTTCCGGATCTATAGTACACTTCACTTTCAAGCAAGTGTAGAGTATTATGACATCACAATATTCGTATGTTGTAACCTTGCCTCGTGTATTGCTACAGTTCAGTCGTTGTTCATAATGTTAATAAAAAGGCAGTTGTTTTGAGCTTGTAGTTTTAAGCAGTTCTAGTGTAGTTAGAAGCACGCTACATTTTGGTGAGCGCGCCAGGACCCAAATAAAAAAAACAAATTAAACAGAGTGAAGAATGGCGGATGTAATTTTGTTGCAAATTAAATATAAAGAAAAACTGTATGAAATTCCTGCCGACTTGAATAGTACAGCAGTTCGTTGTAGTTATTTGAAAGGAATTGGCAAGCAGGCAGAGGGCTTAAAATATATTAATACCAGTGGAAATACGCGGTTCTTAAGAAAGCTAGGAGATTATGTATACCTATCAAAAGATAAAGATGATATTTCTAAAAAAATATTTGAGCTTGTTCAGCAGTCGGCTCCAGATATGGCACCCGTTATGTCTTCAACTAGATTACCAGAGAATGAAGGAAAATTAAGCTTTGTTTATAACAGTGTGGCGTTGCAAGAGAGTTTTGCCCCGCAATAACTGGAAACAGTATTTTCAACATTTTTTAAATGTATCGTGTGCAAATGAAAGGGATGAAGTTACTAAAGGTCGACAACTGGCAGAAAGGTTAAAAGGTATCGCATTGGACGTTCAGGGTAGTCTACCTTATAAACAACGTTGGGATTTTTCTGCTCTTGTTAATGCTTTAAACTATCGATTTGGATTATCTTCAACTGGTTTAGCTCGATCACAGTTTCATACAGCCAAACGTAGAACACACAAAAATGTAATTGATTTTGCTAACCGGCTCCGTAGTCTTTTGGCTGAGGCTTATTCATTGTTACCTTCGTCAAATGCAAAGGAATTGCTAATCCAAGAGTTTATTGATGGTGTAGCTGACGTAACTATTCGGCGACGTATTGTGGCAAATAATTGTTTGTCTTTGGAATGAGCTGTCGATTTAGTAAGATTGTTGGAAGCTTGTGAGCACGTTGCTCCTAAAAAACCTTTCTCAGCACAATCTCATCGGTCGTATCTAGAATCAAGCGATGAAATTCAAGATTTAAAACAAATGATCGCGGACTTGAGTCGTGCTGTTTCAAACACAGGTTCACGCGTGACAATCGTAGACAGTCGGACGTGAATTACGGCCCTTTATGCTTTAATTGTGGACTGACCGGCCACATTGCTCGTTCGTGTCCAAGCAAAACATCAGAAGAATTCAAACGTACGTCGAACAACAAACATTTACAGTAAACTAACGAGGACTGGCCGGATGACCGACGCGTCAGTCCAAGACGGAATGAAGGTCAATCAATTTGAGGCTCGTTGGTTTGTTCATTGTATTATCTTTAATGTAATCGCGAAATTATTGGTAGACAGTGGAGCAAGCATAAGTATGATTCATGTTAAATTATTTCAAAAAGCTCCATTAACATTGTGCTCTTCTTCAAAACCGATTAATGTGTCATATGTTACCATTTCGTTGCCTGTTAAATGTCATGGTGAATGCAACGCACCCTTAAAATTTTGTGTTAAGGTATAATGTGATTGTAGGTGATTTAGATGGCTGTGAAGGCATTCTGGGAGTAGATATCTTAAATAATCACAAAGGAATCTTGAATTTAGGTGGGGGTTACCTTGATTTAGGTGGGCATATTATCCCTCTGGATCATTCATCCTTTGTTTCTACACCGGCATGTCGGGATCCGACTTTAATCCTACCTGAGTTCTTGCAATCAATTGTTAATCGCATTGAGGGGGTTTCGGTATCGCAGAGGAAACAAATAATTGATCTTGTTTGTGAATATCAAGATGTTTTCGTAGATGAACAGGAGTCATTAGGTTGCACTTCTACAATTCGGCATAAAATAGACACGGGTGCAGCAAAGCCGATCAAACAGGCTCCACGTCGTTTGCCACAAGCTAAGCGGGAGATAATTGAGGCTGAAATTGACAGAATGCTAAAACAAAGCATTATTGAACCCAGCACCAGCTCGTGGTCATCTTCAGTTGTTTTGGTAAAGAAAAAAGATGGGTCCCCTCATTTTCGCGTTGACTTTCGAAAATGCAACAATGTTACTGTTGAAGACGCGTACCCACTTCCAAATGCGGAAGAGCTAATTGACGAATTAAGTGGCTCACGATGGTTTAGCACTTTAGATTTAGCTAGTGGTTATTGGCAAGTAGAATTGGACCCTATTGACTGTGAGAAAACCGCGTTTACTTTTTATAGAAAAAAAGTATTTCACTTCAAGGTAATGTGTTTTGGACTCACGAACACTCCGGCTACGTTTCAAAGACTAATGGAAGCAGTATGAAAAGGAATTTTATGGAAGATTTGTGTTGTGTACATGGATGATGTCATTTGCTATGCGGATAAGTTTGAAACTGCATATGATAATTTAAAGATAGTCTTTCAACGTTTACACGAAGCAGAGTTGCATTTGAAACCTAAAAAATACAGATTGTTTTCTCGCTCAATTAAATTTATAGGTCATGTAGTTTCCAGAGACGGAGTGTCACCAGACCCAGAAAAGATAGAAGCAGTACAAACATGGCCAGTCCCTCAGAATGTTACGGACTTGCAAAGTTTTTTAGGTTTTTCTTCAAATTATAAAAAGTTCATCCCAAATTTTTTGAAAATAGTATGCCCGTTAATAAACTTAACACAAAAAGGAAACAAATTCGATTGGACACCGGACTGTCAGAAGGCATATAGACACTGGTACGCGCATAATTCAGATTGTGAGTCGCGGGTTATTGTTGCACCCAAACAGCTACTTCGGGAGCTGTTTCACCATTTACATGAATTGCGTACTGGTGGCCACCTTGGGATAAAACGTACTGTCTATCAATTTCAAAGAAGGCTTTATTGGCCAGCTCTACAAAATGATGTTCGCACCTGGTGCTGATGCTGTGTTATTTGTGCGAAACAAAAACCTACTCATGGGCGGCATCGTGGACTGCTCAAACAATCTGTAACAACGGCTCCAATGGAAAGAATTGCGATTAACATTTTAGGTCCTTTGCCAAAAACTGTATCAGGTAATGAATACATCATGGTTATCAGTGACTACTTCACGAAGTGGATAGAGTGCTATTCTCTACCAAATCAGCTGGCATACACTGTCGCAGACGCACTTGTTACTAAATTTTTTACAAGGTTTGGAGTGCCATGTTTTCTGTATACAGATCAAGGAAGAGATTTTGAATCTCTGTTATTTCAGCATGTTTGTAATTTACTTGGCATTCAAAAGACACGCACGGCCCCATATAGACCACAATCTGATGGCTTAGTTGAACGTTTTAATTGAACAATTCAGCAAATTTTGGCATCATATGTGAATGAAAGTCGTAATGATTGAGACGATTATTTTGCCATACCTGTGCATGGCTTACAGGTCCACCGTTCACGAATCCACACAATTTTCCACAAATAAATTAATACTCGGTCGTGAAATCAACCTGCCATTAGACGTCATGGTAGGGCAACCCCTGTCCTCGACGTCAGAACAGTGTTACTTTCAATATATAGAGTAGGTGAAGAAAGCCACCCAACGCTCGTATGCGATTGCGTATGAACACTCGAAAAAGGTAACGCTGAGACAAAAACGTAATTACGACAAGTGCGTGTCCTTAAATGAAATGCAGGAAGATGATTGGGTCCGGTATTTTTACCCCCCAGAGGCCAAGAAAAATTTGGGCCAAGGATGGTCTGGAGCAATGGACCATACTTGGTGATGCATAAGATTCCCGATATTTCGTATCAGATCTAGGCCTCATCTTCATCTAGACCGAAAATTGTACACGTAGATAATTTGCGCCCCTATAAGGCACAGATCGTGCCCACCGATTGGCGACATTTTTTATTTACAAATAAAACCAATAGTGATGACGAGTTCGACAAGGATGAGCGCGAAGGTTGTGATGGTGATTGCGATACCAATGGGTTCCTATGGTCCAGTCAAAATTTGAAGAAGATATCTAGATTTAGTAGGGTGCGTCGCCCTCCTAAATACTTGAGTAATTATTGTTATCTGCATGATTTCATAACTTGTCTGCAGTGTTTTTTTCCCTGTTGTTTCTTTTACGTATGTGACGATAATTGCTGCTTATGGGTTATTCATAACTTATTTATTTATTTTTTTGTTGTTATTAATTTTCTTTTAAGAGGAAGGTTAGTGTAGAGTATTACGACATCACAATATTCGTATGTTGTAACCTTGCCTCGTGTATTGCTACAGTTCAGTCGTTGTTCGTAATGTTAATAAAAAGGCAGTTGTTTTGAGCTTGTAGTTTTAAGCAGTTCTAGTGTAGTTAGAAGAACGCTACACAAGTTTCACGATCATTGTCGGCAGCGCGGCTAAGTGAGTACGAGCGTCGTATCGAAGACAAACTTGATCGAAAAATTTACTCACGGCAGTTAATTCTCTATACAAAAAAACTAAAAAACCTGAATTTAGAAATTCAACTGGACAGCAATATTTTGAAATCTCCAAAAGCACGGATAATCGCCTGACGGTTGCTCTAAGTATTACAGTTCCGACATTTTCCTGCAAGTCAGAAGGATAGCTAAACATTATGATAATAAAGTAAAAAAATCCGCTTATCCGACAGAAGTCTCAGTAATTTTCATATAAGAGCCAGACAGTACTGTACATGATGTAGGCTACAACAAAGTTTTTTATTCATTAAAAGGTTACAGTAAATTTATTTGGTTTTTGAAAATTTTGTCGTTTAACTACCATAATCGGCACTGGCAAAACAAATCTTTGTAGCGTAATAAGCAAAGTTTAACGTTGTCGTATAAAAATTGTATTTTGAACACATTTGTTGGGTAGGCAACTAAGAGGGTCAAGGTCAACACTCGAAAACAAAAGATACCGATTATTCCTAATCTTCCAGCGATCAGAGTAAAACTGACGGCATCTCTTATAAGATTGTACACAGCTCGACGTTGTTTATACTTTTTGCAGTTACTATTCCATATTTCTTTTTTTTATTTTTTATGTTTGAAAGTAGCGTAAGGAATTCTTTTGTTTTATAAAGTATAAATTGGAATAATAAAGATTTGTTGAAAAAGATCAACTAATAAATCAACCAGTGCTCGTGGTTGAGTGGTTTGGAAGACTATCCACTCTGGGTTAGACACGAACTGAACTGGGACCGAGGGTTTATCCTTTTACTATTGTCCAAAATGAAATCAAAAAGTAGTAGTGGTATAAATGACGTTTCTTCTAAAATTCTAAAACTATTAACTCCTGATAACATGATTAATTGTTTAACTCAAATTTTCAACCTATCTATTAATAAATCAAAAATTGCAAAAGTTATACCAATCCTAAAAAAAGGCACTCCATTAGATGTTAATAATTATAGACCAATTGGCCTTTTTCCTGTTGTATCAAAAATTATTGAAAGAATTGTATACAATAGTGAGTATTCATATTTTACTAGAAATAACTTTTTCTAAAAGTTACAGTTTGGGTTTAGGAAAAATTATGGTACTAACCATGCTGTTACTAAACTTGTTGAAACACAAAGAATTTGTAGTTGGTGTATTTCTTAACTTGTCAAAAGCTTTTGACACTATTAATTATAGCGTTCTTTTTAATAAATTACAGTATTATAGTATCAGAGGTTGCGCTCTAAATTGGTTTCAAAGTTATTTATCTAATCGTTTACAACATGGTAGAATACAGGGGTAATTTGTCATCATTTTGCCATTTGTCGAATCCCTTAAGCCTCTATACTTGGCCCCCTATTATTTTAAATTTATTTAAATGATTTTCAAAACTGTATGCAGAAGGGAAAGGCTTTAATGTTTGCAAATGACACCACTGTATTTTTTCAACATAAATGTTTGTCTGAATTAACTTTGACAGCAAACACTCAATTAGAAAATGCTGATTGCTAATAAATTATCATCAAATATTGCCAAAACTAACTATATAATTTTCCAAACCCCTCGTTGTAAACAAAGCACTAAACAATTAAATATTATTTTAAATAACCATGCATTACAAGAGTTTCTGACACAAAATTCCTTGGCGTTGTTGTTCACAAGCATTTATCTTGGAAGCCACACATGGAGATTTACCAAAAAAGATTAGGTTTAGCATTTATTGCATTTAAAAAATTGAATCTTTTCTTGATTGTAAGACTTTATTGCTTTTATATCACAAACTGGTTAAAAGTCATATTTTATACTGCATTACTTCATGGTGTTTTCGCAACGAAAGCATGATTAACAAGCTCCAATGTACAGTAAACAAATTAATGCGCTCTATATTTAATGTCGGCAAGAAGCAGACGGTCTTACACGTCATGAAAGACAGCAATCTACTGACAATACGCCAAATTAGGGACCTAGATATAGCCACTTTTGTGCATAAATTTATAAATAAACTACTACCTTTGCCATTTGACCACTCTTTTAAAACTGTGTTTAAAATTACAAAAAATATCAAGTCACAATCCTCACTTTATCCATCGTTTTGTAGAATACATATTACAAAGCAAGCTATGAGATATAAAGGACCACTTATTTGGAATGGTACTCCATTTAATTTTTGACTAAATTCTAAATCAATAAAGTTATTCCGTTCTGCAGTTACAAAATTTTTTTAAACTATACCTTTGTTGTAGCGTCGCCAAGACGCGAACCAGGTTCATGATCGCGCGAATATTAAAGTTCGCACATGGCGCATGGTGATTGTGCGCGCTGCTGTTGCCTGCCATTTGGGGATCCCATATTGCAACAGTTAGCATGAAGAAACTCTGTCTTTTTTTTGGTTTGACCTTCGTAGGAGAAGGTTACTAGTAGAGCCTGCTGGCCGATTTCTTATATCCTCTTGGAAATTTAAATAGCCTATTGGCAGAAATTCGGAAAGGAACTGTATTTCAACTAATTTGGGGTCTTTAAATCTAATCTGGTGTATCTATTTGAATAAGTGTAAAGACGGGAATAAATAAATATTATCAGTTCAAGTTTTATTCATTTTTTCTACCGAATTAACATTTGTAATACTAAAACTATATAGCTTCCATTTCAGCCAACTATTTTATTGTTGTTTGTTATTACTAAATTATGATAAATATTGAATATTTTATTCCTGTATTTTAATTACTCAAAATTCAGGTAACTTCTAAATAGACTACTTGCTGTCTGCTTTTGTATGGCAGTTGCATTGTGTCATATTATTCCAGTTAAGCAGAACGAAAAGAATATTTTAAGCAGATTCTGTAGCTTAAGTTTAAGATTTTAAAATCTATCTATTATATCAGACCTTTCATCGGAAGTTGCTAGTCTGCTGATCATATTTAATATATTTTTATTGTGACCCAAACTTTTAATTCCATTTGTAATTATTATTATTTACCCACACAATAATTTTATAATTTAGATGCGATAAAAATGATTTTTATTTCTCTATGGTTTTGCATAAATATTCACCACAAGTCTTAGAAGCTAGTTCTCCTTGTTTGTCCCTTTTAAGTTTGTTTTGTCTTTTTTTTGTTTGTGTTTTATTTTTTAAGGTGCAGTGAGCATGTAAATTACAACGACTTCGTTATATCTACACAATGTATTGTTTGATGTCCTATAAGTTATAACGTATGTCGTTTTTTACTGCTTCCTTTTTTTTTTAGCTTTTATAGTGTTTTTGTGCTTTGATTTGTGCTGTTGCGGCTGAGAAATAAAAAAAACATACACACAACAAACTACCTCAGGCTACTATACCGCCAGAATTAGATGTTGGCAGGGATAGTTGAGCTTGCATCGGCTCAAAACCGTCATACCTCGTGCCACACAAAATCTCGATGTATAGGGTACGCTGTTAGGACGTGGTCTGCAACTGGTTCAGTGGCATCGTACTCGCAATCCGGTGAAGCGAGAATCCATTCGTCCATGTACGAATAGAATCGCTTAACACCAGTTCGGGGGCGATTGAGCTTAACCAAGCTGTTTAATAAACCCATTTCAACGGGCCTGCTACTGGTTAGGGGTATGAAAGTACAAACCCTGGACGTATTCTCACAGCACTCCGTTTTCCATCTATGATTTGTTTACTGGGCAGCGCGGATGGCTAGTTTGACAAAATTTTCCAATAGTTTTTCTGCAGGTTGCACAAACGGGGCTTTAGATCTTAGTCTCAATTCCCGAGCATCTGAAGCCCCACTTAAAGACCATTTAGAATATTTTCAGGGTTTGGGGTGCAACGGTTAGTCAAGGAGAGTGTCGCTCCCAACCGGTAAAGCTCAGCTGGCTGGATGCAGGCATCTAGTGACTTGCGCAAAGGCGTTATTCGAGACTCTGTCTATGAGGTGAATGTGTGCGCTGCAACACCAGACTGACAGGAAATACTTATCTGTTAAGTAGACGAAAGATACGTAGTGTTTTGGTACCAGCGCCCATTCCTATGCCCGTAAGTCGCCTCCGAAAGTCCTATTTTTGATTAACTGACAATAAATTTTATCTGTGCTTTGAAAAGTTAAAACAACAAAATATAGCCAAATGGAGTTTGAAACTCAAAGCCCCCAAAATAGGCTTATACTGCCATATTTTCCTGGCAAAACCAAAGTACATTTGACAATCAAATAAATATTGTTACAAGACCGTTAAGTTCACCCATTTCTGTTTTACGGCTAGTAAACCAACAATGATTTCAAATCACAATTTTACAATGGCGGTGTTAATCTTATGAACATTGAAGCAAATATGGGAGACTGCATAGAAAAACAATATATAATGAGATAACCTAGGTAATACTATTGCACTTCTTTCAGAAGGTACCTTTGGAATTGTTTATGCAGAAAAAACTGGGTTACGTTGAGCAAGAATACAAAAAACGTGGCCTCGAAGCCTTCAGCAAGAAGTAGAAAGAATGAAAAACTGTGATTCAAAACCAATTTCCAAGTTAAGAACGCTGCGAAAAATGCTTTAAATTACGTTGATTTAAATACTTTTAAAACATTCTAAACAACGGAGCATTATTATCAAATTTTCAACTCATATTGTACAAAAAACCCTGCTTGTAATAGCAGATGGTACATTTGAATGTTGTTTCTGTTGATAACACAAATAAATTATGTGTTTCCATACAATAGTTTCACATAAAATTGCTCGTTTTCTACATAGTACCTGTATAATAAAAATAAGTATGCACCACGTGTTTGAGTTGCAACAATGGCGTTGGATGACTGCAAATTAGTGTGCAGGTAATGCAATGTTCTTCGCTATTTCTATTTTGTCTGTAATTGTGATATTATACGTAAACCTGTGGTGTCATAAACATAGGTGTGCTAAAACTTAACCAATTTAAGTTAGTTCATAAAAATAATTTACATATTTAAATAGTTTGGGCCATTCAGAAATAATTTAAAAACAGACGTTTTATGAAACTATCGTCAAATATTGACGACAAACGCAATAAACATTTTTAAATGCACTCTTTGGGATTATCTTCCATAAAGTACTTTGCTAATGACTTGATCACTTTTTTGTTTTTATTCTCAATCAATGTCTGACAGATCGACTTTGGTCTTTTAATAAGATCAAGGTCCGGATACCGGGACTTGATCATTTCCATCATTTTCTCGTCGGTCATGTTTTTGTCTTCTCTCCAACGGAAATATTTACGATACTCCGTGTCGTTCGAGTCTAAGTACTTTATATATTTTACAAGTTTTTCAGGGGTTTCATAATCTTCAGCAAATATGAACGAATCTAACGGGGCAGCCTCCAGAATATCTTTTTTAGCCGGACCCCAAACAATGGGTACAGTCCCAGAACCGAGGGAATTGTCCCAAAACTTCTCAGTGATGTAGTCTTTGCAATGCAAGCTATTTTCAAAAGCAAAATAAAATTTGTATTCCCCAATCAATTTTTTCATGTTGGGGTCGCCTCGAGGGGATTTCCGCCCATTTGGAAAACATCCTCCACAACCGTCGAAATTCAATCCGGCTTTGCGCAGTTCCTCAGAATATTTCATACGAAGCTTTGCTCCGCGGGTGTAACTGCATTGGCTGACACACCAGATCTGAAACAACATTTTAAACATTTTTTAATGTAGAAGAATTAGTAAAGTAGGTCACGTAACTGTGCAGTATGTTTGTAGCAAACAGTGCTATTTAAGCCACAAATTAGATTTATAAAGTAGTTTCTTGTTTTGTACTAAAGCACGAATCACGGTTTTCTAGCAATAAACTAAGTTAAAAGCGGATCCAGGAAACTATTTCATTACCAATCTTATTTTATGAATAATTAATTTTATGAATTGCAGAAAAATGGGTGGGTCGTTAAGCTTTCAAGTGATTTTTTTGACCTTCTTTCGGAGACAGGCACCAAGATATTGTGTCCGGTGGAAACTTTTTATGTTTTTTAGTTTTTATAGATGATTTTGCAATTAGAAGCTACTTGATAATACCGCCAAACCATTGTGGCCTTACAAAAAAGGAGGTTTGTTGCAAGAAACGTAAGGAGGGGCCACCATTTAGTGTAATAAAAAAAGGTAGCTGAAGCTATTTTTTGTGTATGAAAGCAAAGTAATCTCTAAAAAAAAGTCTTCAATTTAGGTGTGCCACTATTGGGTGATCCAAAGCATCGAGAGGCACTTTTTCCTGTCTCAAGACATTGTGATCTCTAAAAAAAAGTCTGTACTTCCACATTTTCACAAACACAAGTGACAACAACTTATGGAGCAGAATCTTCAAAATTTTTTCCTTTCTTTTTGACATGCCATTGACGTACTGGTGCTGCTATAAAGAAATAGAGCAATCTCTTGTGTAGGTGAAGCCACTTTTTGATGTATTTTAGGGGGGCCTATTGCGGCCGTTTCGTTCGCACCCTATTTAAGCGTCACTACGCCAAACCTAAATAACAATTGCGAAGTAAACGGTATAGATTTTTTTCAATAGTTTTAATACAAATAAGAGCTAAAACGATTTCAAAACTTTTGTCAATAATTTACATGGGTAGATTTCAAAATTTATATGTTGTTTAATAACATAATTTCTTTAAAGAAAAACATTGTGCTTGCAACATCCTTTTTCAGTAAATGATTTGATTTTTTTAAAGTAAAGATGCTATACGTTGCAAACGTTTTAATGGATTTTCTTGCAAATATTTTGGCTTTTTAATTTGTTTAAAATGGCTTAAAGTTGTTTTTCCGAGACAATAACTACATGACAGTTAAAGAGAAATCATGTTAATGATGGCCGCCCAAAGATATTGGTCTTTTCCCACTCCTATTACTATTGCCGATAAGAAAACTTCGCTTTTAGATTAGTAAAATAGAAGTGAAATTAACAACTTCACAAACCACTGAGTGCCTTTACTTCACATTTTACAAGCCATTATTCTGCATGGATTTAGTCATCATATCAAGATCCACTTACGGCCAGTTTTTTCTTTTTCCGAATTTCCTCATCAATTGCATCTTTTCCGCGAGGCATTCCAGCAATAGCAGAGCCACGGTAACCATAGAGACCCATTACGTCAGAATCCCTTCTGTACGTCAAAGACCAATTGAAGAAGTTATTAAAGGTCTTGAGATAATGATTGTCATTTCGCAAAATTACTGGATTTTCAGCCGACCACCACACGAATACTTGTTCCGGATTTCTACAAGTAGCAAAAACAAATCTGGAGATAGCCGCAAGAGGTCTCACGAACACAAAAAAATGGTTAGATTAAGTAACTAAGTTGTTCAAATTAATCAAAATTTCACTCTCACTCGTGTAAGCTGATTAAATTTACAAGCCTAAGTATTATATAAAATATTTTAAACACAACTTTAAATTTCAATAGACACACTTGAGATTGAGATTTGTGTTGAAATTATTTTAATAAAATACTTTTTAATATTGGTGTTCTGTAAAATAGGTATAAAACACTTTATAAATACTTTTTTGGAGAAGTTTATAGTGCTATCACATGGAATGTGATATGATGCTATGACATCAATGGATGGAATGTGTTATGAAATGGAGGGAACAAGTTGAAGGAAACATGAGAAAGATTAGTTTGAGGAAACATGGGGCAGATCGGTGTAGGTGGAAAGAAAGTGTAGAACTGCGGAAATAGTGGGATGCATCCGGCCACCTCCATTTACTGGGGATATTAAAACCGGAGTAAAATTGGATTGATGATTGATATACTCGTAGTACTATCACAATTTAAGCTAGCTACAAGCCAGAAAACTATACATCAAATACCTTGAAAAACTCAGTATTTTGACTTTTTAGTTACATCAATTATACTGAATATTTAGAAAAAATTACGAATTCTTTAAACCGTTCTTTCAATTTGGTATTGTAAACTACAGAAGTTTAGTACACAGATTCTCAACTTTATTTTGCGACACAACATTTTAAATGAAAAGTATGGGCCTAACAATGACAAAGAAAAACTTAGACCAAATCGAAAAGTTAAACAGAGAATAAACTAACACTAAATCCACTAAATCAGAACCCCTAAACTTTTTCCTTGGTATACTTAAAGTTTTTCAAGAACCTCGTATACCTTACGATTAAATACCAGTGTAATTGTGCACGAAAAAAAAAGTACAAAAAAGTTAAAAATTAAGTGGTCAATCAAGATATTGTGAATGATTATATTAGTCTAGTGCTGGTCACAGGTAAGTAAGCAAGCATAAGTGTAACAATTATAAATATAAAATTGATTTAATGGGTGGCTTGTTCTTGCATAGTTTCGACAATTCGACCACAACGTGGTGTTAATTTTTTTCCGCATAAAAGAATCAGTGTCAAATATGGAGTTTTTGTGACTTGATCTAAACATGACCGAAAAACCATTCTTCAAACACGTAGTTTGGACTATACTAAATTTATACTAAAACACCGTGTGGAAGGTTTCGACACCAATTTTTTGTGCTTTGATCTCGAAGTGATGTGGTCTCGGTCTCGTATTTTTTTAAATTGGTCTCGAGACCGCGTTTTTTTAAAACGTTTTATTAAGTTAATGTTATTGCGATGAATTTAAGAACAACACTCAACTGACTAAGTTTGGTGAAATTTAAAATGGTAAAAAGCTAAAAATTAAAATTCTTTAATCTTTACTTTTGCAATTTTCATTCGTTTCTTCCAATGAAGATTTTGATTGTGATCTGGACCATCTGTTGCAAGCTAATCCGATCAGAAAAAAATTTATTTTAAATTTTTCTTTTGGCAAAAAACAAGTCTTGTAATACTTTGAAAGTTTGTCCTCACACACTTATCCGTTAAAATATTCACACTACATTAACCCGATTTTGGCCTTACCCGTTCAACCAATTGCCTCCAAAGCAAAAGAAATTGGGAAAATAAGATTTTTTCGGGCATTGAGCAAGCATTTTTTGGGAAGAATCAATTTAAGAACAGTTTAGTTTAGAAAAAAAGGTGTATAAATATGATGTAAATCATTTTTGATCTTTTTGGCAAAACCAATCTGCCAATGCTTTAATTTAAGGTCAAAAGTGAAGAGAAAAAAGATTAATTTTCGTCAGAAGAAGGTCCTTGGCAATGAAGAACTGCAAGAAAAACGTGGTTCATATAGAATTGAAAGACATCGAAAGTAATGGCGTCTCTGATTGGTTGGAGAAAGAGAGCACGCGATTGGTTGCGCGTCACTTGTGCCGCAAGCGAGAAAGCTTCAGTCCATAGACGAACTCTCTCTGGCAACAAAGAATGGGTTCAAAAGACTCTACGAAAGTGGCTTCAAGCGTTACCAGATGAAAAGATGATTGTCCTGTAGCTCAAAGTGAGAACCAATTAATACTGAATTTTTCCGCGCAAATTTGGTTATCTAATAAATGTTGACCAACAGCTAAATCCAATTTTAACTGGTTCTCACTTCGAACTACAGGACGATTATCTTTTCATCTGGAAACGCTTAAAGCCACTAAAGCAGAAAGAGTTCGTCCATGGACTGAAGCTTTCTTGCTTGCGGCGCAAGTGAGCGCGCAACCAATCCCGTGCTCTCTTTCTTCAACCAATCAGAGATGCCGTTATTTTTGATATCTTCCAGTCTTATATAAACCACATTTTTATGCAGTTCTTCATTGTCAAGGACTTCTTCTAACAAAAAGTGGCCAAAAAAATTCTAAAAAAGCAGTTTTTTTAAAGACTACCAAAAATTGAAAGATTTATGGTTCCGTCAATAACATTGATTATTTTAAAGTTCTGTACAAGCAAGAATTTATACAAAAAAGGGCTTCACATTTAATATTTGCTATATTGGGATTCTATATAGATGGAATCATGCAAAATCAGTATTTCAGCAATTGACCTAATAATTAAATTTCATTGCCACATTCTCTGTTAAAATATCGTTGTTTTACGTTACGGGAAAACAAATCATTTCTTCAGGCAGTGACTCTTCTAAATCATCTGGATAATATTAATGCAATGTTTTAAAACTATCTTTAATTTTACGCTTAGACGTTGTCGTAATTTAACATTAAGCACACAACTATTGCCTTTAATTAACTAAAAACGAAACTGAAGACGCTCAACTTAAAAAGGCAAAGAAAACAAATTAATCATTGCTCGACGCTGGCGGCGCGATTAACAAAACATGCAGGAGAAAACACAATATATTTGAAACTCAGTACATCATATTTTCCCTTCCTTAAAAAAAAGGGGTTACCCATAACGCATAAGTGGCACACCTTTATTGCGTCTATTCGATCTCCTGAGAGGATTGTAAATTTAGGATTGATAAACGGACTGCACTTCATCAACAGCTTGGCGTTAAAATTCTTCCGCATTGTTACTTGTTTGTGGCTTCGTTGGACGAGACTCTGTTAGCAACAGCGTTATCGAATGTAGATGAGATTTCAGCTCCGATAAAGTGACCTATTTGCATTGACTTCATTAAGGCGTGCCTGGTCGACGATGTCTTGTAGTCCAGGAGCTACATCTTCTAGAGACACAGTAGCTTCTGGAACATCGGGACTAACTTTCGCATAAGCTGGGTTGGCATGAGTTAACTCGGCTTGCTGCAAGAGGTCGTCATGTCTACTTCCGCGAGTGAAGTTGCGTACCGAAACTGGACCAGGATTCATCAGTCAAGTGAGCAAGGAAAGTCGCGGAAATTTTTTCTGAAATCAGGAAAATAGTTTGTGTCGAGTTACGTTGGTGGTGGTGCACAGAAGAAAATGTAAGGAATGCAGGATTTCTGGGATCGTGGTGTCCCATCTATTGATCCAGAGATTACTTGCTTTTATGGCAAGTTTAATCGTTCGCCAGATACTTTCCATGGCTTTTTCTACCCGAAAGTTGCTATTAGGATGATAGACGGAGCTGTAGATTGTAGCAGCTCCTTTAAAATTCAAAAAAATTTTAATCGCCGTTGCTGTGAAAGCAGTGGCATTATTAGAATGGATGAAACGTGACACACCACACAAAGAAAATAATTCATGAAAGTCCTTGATCACGGTTTGCATTTTAGAACAAGGAAAGCAGAACGAAAAATGCGAGTACTTGTCGATTATCACTAGTAAAAACACATTACAACAAAAAGTAAGATGCCTTTAAAGTGTACAGGTATGTGCTTGGGAAACTGTGTCGCTATTACGAGTGAATATCTCGGTTTAACATAAAACTGCGATATTTCCGCACAAATTTTACATGACGAACAGAAATTTTTCACATCGTCTACAGAAAACGTAAATACAACTTACATTGTGAAGTAATCTGCTGATACCGGAAAGACAAAGATTATTTTGGAAATTATACAAATTTTTAGCATAAGCAATCGCACAAATTGACGAGATAAAGTGTCTGGTGCGACGTTGCTCTTTTTCCTGGACGATACCGAATTGTATAGAAAAATGATGCAAGCTCCAGATGCCAAAATTGAATTTTGTTGTTTTTGACCTCGGTTCTCTTTCTAATATCGGACATGAAAGCCACTGATTGCTGGTTTGTAACAATATGAAAATGCTGTCTGGCCGGAAAGTGCTCCATTTTCTAACGGCTGCGAGATGGCGTTTGCCTCTTTCTCTACGGCTGGGTGGTGACGTTCACTCGGTTGTAGAGTTCTTGACTTAAAAGCAACTTGTCTAACTGCCTTGACTTAAGATTGATGAAACTGCTGTTTTGAAAGCGTCGCATTTCACTACAAGCGGTTTTATCGATTACAGATAAGGAAACGCAAAAGAGCTTTAAATTCACCAACACTTTTTTCATCCATTGGAAACGTTTCTGTAATTTCAATATTCTCGATCTTTTTAAAAAATTTGCGATTTGTTTGGCATGACATGCAACTAAGCGTAACGTCTTTTTAAGTGATTTTGCATAATGGGGAACAGGCAGATCTAACAGGGGACGTAATCAGTCGGGTCTGGTTTTATGAATTCATTTCTGACACGATAACCAAAAAATGTTAATTTCGTTGACTAAAGCAATCATTTTCTTGTCGTTCAGCAGATTTCTTTTCTTCAAAGACTGCAAAAAACGCGACTGCCGTAATGCACTGAGTTTCGAACCTTTTGTGTTTTCTCTTGCATGTTTTGTTAGTCGCGCCGCGAGCGTCGAGCAATGATTAATTTGTTTCTTTGCTTTTTTAAGTTGAGCGCTTTGTTGCTTAATTCATGTCAGAAACGTGAGTTCTTTTTAATGACATGCGTAAGCTGCAATTCAGGCTTTTTTTAAACAAAAAATTTGGTCAATGATTGCTGTCACAACTTTACTCGGAAATCTGAAAACACCAGTTGAATTTGGTAACCCAAATACCAGCGCTAAAGTAAAGCTGTGCTTATTTTTAATTTTTATACACTGAGTCAAGAAATAGTTTGCCGGGAGACTGAAGTTCTTCATACAGTTAGTTCTGGTTAAGCACGAATGAATTCTGTTGAAAATTTCTCTCAACAGAGGACAAGAAACTACAGTTTCTAGCTATAAAAAAATACATTATTTACAAAATCAACAAACTCGATTAACTCCCGCAAAACTTGACTATTCACAAAACTTTATAACTGCGAATATTTACTCAACAATTTTGTTGACTAATTTTAAGTATAATTAGCAGCCTGATGGCTAATACTATCTCGTTATAGAATTTACTTCTAAGGTGTCAACCTGACTCTTAAACAATAAAACATCATTCCAAAGGCACCAGTAACACAAAGCGATTTCTAAACTTTTACTTGAACTGTAACTGAAATTAATAAAAAACAAACTTTAAGCTATATATATTATTCAGCAAAAATTTTAGCTAGAAAGCGAATGTACCTGAACAAACAAGAATTCTTAGATTATGCTAAAACTAGCAATAAGCACTTTATGAAATCACATATCATCAAGTATAAAACTAGTTATGTAACCTACAAAATGGAATATGCTCCAAAATAGTGGATAATGCAAGGAAGTACCTCATCGCTGCCGCATTGTTGTTCCCAAATAAATTAAAAAACTTCAGTCAATCAATGTGCTTTGAATAAAACAATAAAACGACTTTTTGTAATTACTTTTAAGAACAAGTTCTTGTAGACAAAATAAATTAAGTAGGGGGCGGCGTATTGATTACGCAATCACTACGTAATAATGGAGAATATGAGTTATAATCGAAAGCTTAAAAAATACTACAAAAAACTGAAAATAAATTTTAAGTTAAAAAATTTAAAATAAGAATTCAGATTGAAAAGTGACAATTGGCAAATATGAGTTGAGTATAAATTTGTTCGATAGGTCAAGTGGTGTGTTTTCAGAAGCACCCTGCATATTTTACCAAATCTCTTTTTTCTCCCAACTTATTTTGTTAAACATATTAAAATCAATAATATTTTATCATTAGCAAAACCATTTCTTGCGCTAAAATTACAGCACGCAATAATGCAGCCCATCTCAAGCGCTATTATCCTAATGTCGCATAGTCTCCCGATCAAACATTCTCTTAGCATAGTAGTATAAAAAAAATTATTTATTTAATGCTATAAATTAGTGCATTGATAAATAATAGCCGCTCCTCGTTGTGCACCAATCTGCCAGTACGTCAATTTGTTAACACTGAGCGTTCACAGTTTAGAATGTTCTTGCTTGCACTTTAACAGGCTACTCTACAGCGAGGCCTATAGATATAAGTCAGCTTAAGCTTACCTTAACTTGGTAAAATTTTTGCGCGGTGGTGGCCGAACCGCGAACGTAGCGCGGTTGACATCATAGTTTGTACCAGTGAACTATAATATCTCTCAATCACAGCTTTGTGGTTTTTCTACCAAGATCATATCAATTACTCTTAGTAAGCTAAATGAGAGAAACAAAAAATTGTGCACTAAAGTTGACTATTTTTTATTAGGGCACGAGCTTTCGTGGGCTACTGCTCACGTCGTCAGGTGCAATGGAATAAAAAGGGTATGTAGTCTTAGTAAGTTTTTATAGATGAGCCTGAGGCTCCAGCCCCACTAGCCCCCACCTTAATCCGGTATTGTCTACAAGACTACAACTACCTTTAAAATTTAATAGGCCTGCCAAAAGTAGCTTTAAAAAGAAATTAAAATGCTTCCTTTGGACCTTGATTTGCATAAATGATGTCATAGGTAATATATTTTACCGATATTTGTTTTAAAGTAGATTAACTGGGATAAAAATAAGATTTTACGTTAACTACAACCTAAAAATTTCTATCAATAAATATCTAGTTTACAAACATTTTCAAATGAAATTTAAAGATCGACTTCAATAGTGATACAATGCTATGTTAACAATAAGGTTGCTAAAAATTATTCAGAAAGATACTTAAAGTGGGTAGTGCATTATTATTTAAGTTATTTAAGACCTTGCTCAGTTGCGCTAAATTTTCATCTTGGCTAGTTGTGCCACCCATCATCATTACGCGGTTCATCATTATGTCGGCAGCGTGGTCGAGTGGTTAAAGCACCGGACTGATGATCAGCATGGTCTGGGTTCAAAACCCACTTATGCCATTCTGTTGTGTTCTTGGGAAAGACACTTTACGGCACTTTCTCCTGCTTGGTGGTCTTGACAAGCAGTACTAAATTGCAGTAATATCTCTACTAACTTACTAGCGAAAAGCAATATCTTGGCATCTCCGAAAGCAGGTCGGGGTAATTGCTTACCCTATGTATAGCGCCTCCGTCGCTTTCCTGCGAGTCAGGAGGATAAATATAGAGATTAAAATAAAAAATAAAAAATACGCAGATTAGTCATGCACTGATTATTCAATTTTTCAATTTGTTTGATAATGTTTTTTTTTTCTTTCTCATTTCTTACATTTCAATGATTATGCATTTGTATAATTGCATTTGAACACAGGATGATATATAAGAGTGGAGGAAAAAGTACCCAAGTAGATTATGTGATGTGCAGAAGGAGGAACTTGAAGGAAATGTGCGATTGTAAGGTAATATTGAACGACTGTGACGCAAAGCAGCACCATGTGGTGGTATGCAAAATGGCTCTTATGGTGAAAAATAAAAAAGCAGAGAAAGTAAAGCCAAAGATACAATGATGGAAACTGAAAGAGACAAGCTGTCAAGAAGCGTTAAGACAAGAGTGATTCTGGGAGGCAAGGATGAGTTAGCCTACCTGATAAGTGGGACAAAACAGCAGAAATGCTAAGAAAAACAGCTGAAACTGTACTGGGAATGACATTTGGGAAACAAAAAGGAGACAGGGAGACATGGTGGTGGAATGAGGAAGTTCAAGAGTAAAAGAAAAGAAAGAGGCAAAGAAAGCATGGGACAAAATAAGAAATGAAAATACTAAAAAAGGATACAAAGAAAAGAAGAGTAAGGCAAAGAAGGCAGTTGCAATGGCAAAGGGACATGCGTATGATGATTTGTATGCTAGATTGGAAACAAAAGAAGGTGAAAAGGAGTTGTACAAATTGGCTAGGCAGAGACAAAGCAGGAAAAGATGTACAGCACGTGAGGGTTATAAAGGATGAAAACAGTAATGTTATGGTAAATTCAGAGACATTAAAGAGATGGAAAGAGTACTTTGAGAAACTGATGAACAAAAAAAATAACAGAGAGCCTAGGAAAGAGGAACCAGAAGTGGTTAATGAAGAGGTAAATTGTGTCAGTAGAGAAGAAGTGAAGAACACAGTAAGAAGGATGAAAAAAGGTAAAGCGGTTGGGCCAGATGAGTTGCCAGTAGAAGTTCGGAAGTGCATGGGAGAGATGGGGATAAAGTTTTTGACCAGACTGTTCAACAAACTTTTAATGGTGAATGGATGCCTGAAGAATGGAGAAGGAGTGTGCTTATCCCAATCTATAAAAACAAAGAGGACGCACAGTGCTGTGGAAACTACAGAGAAATAAAGCTAATGATCCACACAATGAAAGTATGGGAAAGAATTATTGAAGCCAGGTTAAGGAATAGAGTGGAGATCAGCAAAGAGCAATATGGATTTATGCCAGGAAAGGGAACCCCTGATGCCATGTTTGCTTTAAGAATGTTAACGGAAAAATACAGGAAAAGTCAAAGAGAGCTACATTGTGTATTCATAGACCTAGAGAAAGCTTACGACAGGGTTGCACGGGAAGAGCTATGGTACTGCATGAGAAAATCCGGAATAGTGGAAAAGTATGTGCAATTAGTACAGGATATGTATGAGGGGAAGCAAAACAGTGGTGAGGTGTGCAATGGGAACTACAAAAAGTTTCAAGGTTAAGGTTGGACTGCACCAGGCATCAGCGTTAAGTCCATTTCTGTTTGCAGTGATAATGAACAGGCTAACAGATGAAGTTAGAAGAGAACCACCATGAACAATGCTGTTTGCTGATGATATTGTGATTTGCAAAGAGAGCAGGGAAGAGGTGGAGCAGAGATTAGAATTCTGAAAGTATGCATTGGAAAGAAGAGGGATGAAAGTAAGTAAGTCAAAGACCAAATATCTGTGCATAAATGGAGGAAATGATGACAAAACAGTAAAGATGGAGGATACAAAAGTGCCAAGAGTAAAGGAATTTAAGTATTTCGGATCAACAGTGCAAGAAAGTGGTGATTGTGAGAGGGAGGTAAAGAAGAGAATAAAGGCAGGATGGAACGAATGGAGAAGAGTATCAGGAGTAATCTGCGACAGGAGGTTACCAGCTAGAGTAAAAGGAAAAGTGTACAGTTCAGTGGTAAGACCAGCAATGGTGTATGGACTTGAGACAGTAGCAGTCACAAAGAAACAAGTGGAAGAGATGGAGATGAAAATACTGAAATTTGCTATGGGAGTGACAAGAAAAGACAAGATTAGAAACGAGCACATCAGGAGTACTGTTAAGGTAGAACAGTTAGGAATGAAGATGATGGAGGGCTGGCTGAGGTGGTATGGACATGTCATGAGAGACCAAGAGTATGTAGGAAGAAAGATGATGGAAATGGAGTTACCAAAAAAGAGGAAAAGAGGGAGACCAAAGAGAAGATTTTTAGATGTAGTAAAAGAAGATATGAGAGAAGTTGTTGCAAAGGAGACGGATGTTGAAGACAGAAAAATGTGGAGAATGATGATATGCTGTGACCACCCCTGACTGAAGGGAAAGGCCAAAAGATATTGCGGCCATGCTTTCTACTGTTTTATACTTACACTTTCTAATTATCTTATGCATGTTTTAACATCTGACATTGTGTTGCTTCTTCCTTTGCTTGGTCTCTTTAATATTTATAATTTTTTCGTTAAACTGTTTAATAATGATCGAGAATAAATGAAATAAATGAATGAATGAAAAGAGGTTTAAGTTATTGTGTAAATAAACTTAATTGAGCTTTCAATTTTTACAGCATAGTATAAAACTCAAACTCAAACTTAAACTCGAATAAAATTCTATCGAGTTTGCAGCATTGGACTGAAATTTCGTTAAAATAAAACGACTGCGGCGATGTCATATTCCAAAAAAAACTTTTTGATCTGCGTTTCGAAATGGCAATGTATTGTTGTCCCCAAAATGCTTTATTATTCGTTTTTTCTGACTTTTATAAAAAAATAACTTTATTTCAATTCAGATTTACTTATTAAGATAGCCTAGGATGGTACAAGTGTTGTTTTGAGACGCAAAGCGACTTCAAACTAGCAATGATATTTGAACAGACCAAGTATAAACTGACTGCAATAAAACGTTACAAATCATTCACCATGAATCGCCTTAAAGTGCAAAAGCGAAGAGAGCAAAAGACAAGCGCAGAATTCGAACGATTTCCTTGTCAAACCACAGCTAGCTGCACTTAAAAAAACGAATTAAGATCCAACTTTTACCAGCTCAAGGCGATTCACTGGTGGATGGCCACAAAGATTTTTTCTACAAAAAGCAGCTGAGAGCTTTTTATGGCTGTATTGGCATGCATGCTGCTTTGTTTTACGTTAAGTGTTATTATGCGCAAGCAATGTGAACTCATTAAAGAATTTGTTGTAAAGTGCTTTTCCTAAACAGCAAAACAGAAATGACCAAGGCAGCAGACAACACATTAAACTCGCGTCCTTCTGCTCATATGTCAGAATGTCAGCGCACTGAGAAGCAGTTGAGATGATTTAACAAAATAACTTCATTGTATAAATGCAAATAACCAATCTTATAATACACACAAGCAAAACTCTTATTGCACACATAACTAACACACAGCACTTATGAACACACAAAAAACACGTGAATCAGCTTACCTATAGAACTTCCACGGCATTTCGCTGTCTTGTATAATCGTGTAGTGAAACATTACTAGGTCCGCTTTTTCTATTCGATTCCTATCATGGGTGACCTCACATCGATTCCATGTTAGTCGACCTTCAGGTGGCACATATGACTTTAGTCCCCACGGAAAACCCCAATATAATATAAGAAACGTGCGGTTATTTTCGTCAGTCACTTGAGATGGTATTCTTAAGTTAGTAAAACTGTTTACATCATTAAACATAAAATTCTTCGCCCTTGCAAACTTGAACCAGAGTTCTGCAGTGGTTTTAGAATCAAAGTAAAGCCAAATCGATACTAACAAAACCCAAATGCATGTGACTATTAACACAAAAAATACCTTTGATCTTATATTTGAAGAGATAGAATTCTTAACCATTCTAATTTTTTTGTAAATGAGCAAAAAAAACTTTAAAAATTAATACAGGCGATGCAAATTGAAATCTAAAAATAAAACAAGGTTATAACCCTGCTTTTACCACTAATATCATTTCTGTTGTTTGATACAGAGGTAAATAACATTTTACTGCGCCTAAGTAGATACATTTATTTTGATTAAACCAATATTAAATTGTCGCTTTCTGTTAATATTTGCTCTAATTATAAACAAAAAAAAAATTGCAGCCAAAAATTTAACTCGGTCATGGGCAAAATTGGCGGAAAATTAAAAACAACTCATATAAACTCTAGTTAGTTTTTGTCCACAAGGGAAAAAAAATCTTGTGAGAACCTTGAGCCAGAAGTGAAAGGCAGGCAAAAATCAAGCACAATTGTTTGCCAGACAGTTATTTCAACTTCTACAATTTCATCAGTTACTGTTACAATATAAATTTACATTGCATCAAAAGCAAAAAGGTGTAAATATAAAAATTATAGAGAAAATTTGAGGTGATTGTTTTTGGAAAAATTTGAAATTAGAATCGCTTTATGTAAAGCTAATTTTAAATAGAAAACGTAAAACTTTCGGCTGGTCGACACTCGACGTATACACTGGGCGTACCTTTGCTCCTTTATACAATATCGCGTCAACTATAAACCTAGGTACTAGTCAGACAAACATCCCTGTTAATTTAAGCACCGAAAATCTATAAGTGGTTGACCTACAAAAAAGGCGAGGTAACAATTATCACTGCCAATAATTAAAAACTTTCTGAAATTCTTCAATGCAACAAAACACTGCACTAGTGAGAAAAACAAATAAATTTTTCTAATTTAATAAAAGCTCAAGTGTCGTATTGTCCGCACAAAATGCTAAAACAAAATGCAGTTAAAACAGTGTTTCTTTAGCTTTTCTGCAGGCTGACCACAATTCCAATAAAATTGTCTATCGGCCCCCTTATCCAATACAACTTCTTAACTAACATATTGTATCATTAAAGCAAAGACCTTTTTCTTGGCCTTCACTTTCATGCAACTCTGTATTTTCTATTGGATGTGAAGAAAAACATGCGGCTCTTTCTGACTTAAGGCGCGTTTACAGTCGTTTACAGTACTTTTTTCTTTCAGCTTGATCTTTGTTTGTTTTATAGACGCTCAAATCCACTCAAATTTTCGAAAAAAAATGAGTGGATTTGAGCGTCAATAAAACAAACAAAGATCACGCTGAAAGAAAAAAGTACTGTAAACGCGCCTTTAATCACATGAAAAACGCGATTTGATTTTTCCAATGAAAGCGAGGACTGGATGATTTAGATGATGTGAATCGGTGAAGCGTGAAACTAGGCCAGAAAATAAGATTTAAGACCCGTTTCCACTACGAGCGTGGAAAAAAGCATTCTTTGTTTATTTTATTGCTTTTTTTTTGCGCTCGCTTCAATTTTAACCGCTCGCTTCAATCGAAGATCAATAAAAGAGACAAAGAATGCTCTTTTCCACGCTCGTAGTGGAAACGAGCCTTTAAGGCCCGTTCCACTAAGAGCGTGGAAAAGAGCATTCTTTGTTTGTTTTATTGCTTTTTTTTTGAGCTCGCTTCAATTTTAACCGCTCGCTTCAATGAAAGATCAATAAAAGAGACAAAGAATGCTCTTTTTTACGCTCGTAGTGGAAACGGGCCTTTAGTCGTTAGATCGGGTAGAAAATGTCTTAAGCTTAATCAAAAACGACCAAATCTCATAATCATAATAAAATTTTAATTTTAAAATGCAATAATAAAACTTTATATTTTTACACGTAATATACAGTAACTGCAATCGTTTTTTGCTCACGAATCGCAGTTTGGAAACGGCTGAGTTAGATAACATTGACTTTCACTTCATTTTATCTCTATATTTATCTTCCTGACTCGCAGGAAAGCGTTGAAGGCGCTTCAAAATTACCCCGACCTGCTTCCGAAGATGCAAAAATATTGCTATCCAGTTAAAATTTTTTATTTAATTTTTTAAGTTTTTTTTTATAAAGATATGACTAAACTTTAAAACTGCTTTCCAAGACCAAAAAAGTAGGTTAGAAGTAGGTTTTGAACCAAGACCATGTTGACCACAATCACATCGTTCTCAACGATTCAACCACGCTGCCGATCACGCAACAACTTGTGCTTATGCATAAATGTATAATTTGATGCAATAGTGTAATTCTTTTGTTTTTTTGTTTTTTATTTGAATAAGTAAATAAACAGAAATAGAATCAGGTTAGAGGTTAACCTTCTGAATTAAAGTTGAACATAACTTTTTTAATAAGTGCAAACTATAAAACTACTTTGAAATTCAAAAGTTGTCTAAAAATTACTAAAGAGATTTTTGTGCAGCTCCATCCAAAATTATAATTTTAATGTAATACTATTTTAATTATAATAAACAATGTAGTCTAGGTTACTTGAAACTTTTCTAGGTTTAGTAGTCCAAGGCAATCGAAAGGCAGTTGCGCATTTCTAACTTGAATCTTAAGTTAAAAAACGCTTTTAAATTTGCGTTTAAACCATTTCAACCTGCTTTCAAATAAAAAAACTGGCGCAATGCAATTATAAAAATAGCTTTTTTGATTTCAAAATTAACCCAATACGCGACATTTCCGCTAATCTCAGTTAGCGTAAGCCAAATTTACAGTTTGAAAGCTTAACAACAATCGTCATAGCGAAAATTCAGTTTTTAGTTGGCAACCCAACCTTTGGGGCAAAATGAATTAGGTTTTCTGCTTTGGTGAACCGACGTAATGCACTAAAAGTTACATTTATCAAGTAAACAAATTTAATTTATTTTGCCACAAAGAGTTCGTTCACGAACAGAAAATTTAAAGTTTTTAAAAATTTTGCTGACGCAAACTTATTCAAAAATTTTAATTATTTGTTACCGCTAAGTTTACAAATACAAGTGTGATTCATAAAGATTACTTCTGGAATATTGTTGATAAGAGTTGGACGAAAATTAATTTAAATAAATTATATGATAAAATAGCGACGGAAAGTAGCCATATTGGATTTAATAGTGCTGGCTACTGGTCCATAATGGCTGTTTTTCATAGCGATTTACGGTATAAAGGCCCGTTTCCACGACGAGCGTGGAAAAGAGCATTTTTGCTTTCTTTTATTGATCTTCGATTGAAGCGAGCGGTTAAAATTGGAGCGAGCGCAAAAAAAAATCAATAGAACAAAGAAAGAATGCTCTTTTCCACGCTCGTAGTGGAAACGGGCCTTAAGTAACTTTTTCCCAAGGCTATATTGTAAAATGAATTACTGTATTTGTTGTACAAACTTAAAAATGACAGACGGTATTGACAAAACCATTTTAGTTCTGGATAGTCTTTAAAAAGACTGTTTTGTGAAGAATTCTTTCGCCCAATTTTTATCAGGAAAACTCAATGGCCATGGCAAACTAGAAGAAATACGCGATTTGTACAAGAAGCCAAAACTGAAAATGCGTCGTCACGGATTGCTTGACAGAAAGAGAGCACGCAATTGGCCGCTTGGTAGTCCACCCACACTTGCGAGAAAGCGAGAAAAGAAAGCTACAAAAGCAAGAAAGCTTTAGACCAGTACTTTTCAACCTTTTAGAAATGCCACACAGCTTTGACTTTACAGAAAAAAACCTGTACACCCTAGTAGTTTTAAATTATGCTTTAAAGTCTAATGAAAGATTTGATTTAAGTGAAGACTTTTTCTTTTTTGGTTTTCACTTTTTTTTTTATAAACATATAATTTAAAAAGTATGATAGAAAAGCAAGCGAAGAGCAAAAAGTAATCTTCACCGTAATTATAGAATTTTTTATTGCGATAAGAGATTAAATGATAAAGAAACATTAAAATATAAGGTATTCTAATTGTCAGACTGAACTAGAAAAAGTTCTTAAAGACCCTGTACACCTTGTACATCTCATCAAGCGGGAACATCCTTAAAAAGTCTGATACATCTTGGGGTGTGCAATACACCCAAGCCAAAAGCACTGCCTTAGCCCATAGGCAAATTTTTTCTGGCGACTTTGCTTGAAATTATTCTTAATCATATCCTTTGACGGTATCCGTAATTTCATCGTCGGTATCGTATGGGTGTGTTTTGATTGTTTGTTTTTTAACAGGGTTAGGGTTAGACAAAATTACTGATGAATTACTGTACGATAAAACAACCGACGATGAAATTGCTTAGCATTGAAATTACAGTGAGCCATACCCCTGTCTCTGTCTGAGACCCTCATCCAGATTTGGACAAGGGGAATTTTTCGGCTTTCCAAATTATATTAGAATTAAAATTAGAGCTGCTCTGCTTTCAAAAATTAGATTAAAATCGCTCACGGTCGCTTCTTGAAAAGACCCTACATTTTTGTAATGCGCTACCTATTTCACCTTTTTTATGTTATGCCTTCTATTAAAAAAACAATGTCGGCGTCCATGAAGTCAGAAAGCCATATTGGATTTAGCGTTTTAAAATTTTTTACTAACCTTTGTTTAAATAATGAAACAATAAGAAACTAATTATATCCTTATGTTAACTATAAAAACTATAAAACTATAAAGAAACTAACTTGGCTATCGCAATTCTCTTTTAAAACTCTACAAAAATACCTAGCAATGACTGTAAAACAAGCATTTGTTTAAGATAAACAGGTATAAACTGACTCTGATTTTGAATTCTATTTTACAGTAAAGGCAGTATCCTTTGAAAAGTACTGCGATTATATGGATTTTATTTTGAATGTGACGTAATAGACACAAAATTGAGTTCATTTCAAATCAAAACCAAGTAGTTTTGTCCAACGCAGTTGTAAAACAGTTTCTCGAACTTTTAAAATTTTGCGGCGCACCTAGACCAAATATGTATTACAGCATTAGCCGCAAAAGAATTTTGCACATATACACCAGCCTTCTCTAATGCCAGGTGCCTTCCAATTGCACAAACTTCGATTTTTTTGTAATGTCATAAACGATTATTACGCACATCGGGAGTCTAGCTAGAACAGTGCTTATCAACCTTTTTAACATGGCTGACCGCAAAAATAGGAAAACAACTGTTGGGGCTTAGCAGTGCGTCTTCATCGCATTTTTCTTTTAAATTCCTATTTCGGAACTCCTGGATAAGTAAGCGTCCTAATTGGGGCGGTGACGTCTATTCTGGTAATTGTTATATTGTACAGGTACGAATCCGCAACTGGCAAATTACTTTTTTTAAATTCAATATCATGTCCTATCTGCTGTTAAACCAAGAACAAAACTTCTTTTCTACGTACTATTTTGACACGAAGCTAATAAGCGTACTTTTACATCATTTTTTTTTTGTCTGAATCAGAGTATTTTATAGAAAATATTCACATAAACCTTATTTTGTCAAACTTTTGCTGCAGATATTGAACTAATTGCATGCCGCTATCTTGATTAATAGAGTCATACCTGAAGTCATAGTTGCACCTACGACTTTAAAATTTATGTTTAGGTGTTTGAACGAAAGAATTGCAGTATCTTGCTGTTCTGTTCCGAATGGACTTGTATTTTATCAAACTGCTACTTTTGCTGTTACCCAAGGACACCATTTAAAATGTTGTGTTAAAATTAAAAAAAAAAAAATTAAAATGTCTGTTAAAAATGTAATTATATTTAAAACTGTGAATAGATGACGTCTTAAACTAGCATCAACCTGACTTTAAAAACTGAACGTAGTAAAGGTTCTAAACCAATGATTTTCAAAGTTTTTGCTGCATTCCTTCCTTTCAGGAATCAGATACCACCATTTCTCCCCCACGAAAAAATACCTTAGTGATCAAAATTAACATTCAAATTTAAATGTCTTGGATTTCTTTATTTCCTAAAAAATTATTGATCTTTAAAAAAAGTCATCTCTTTCCCCCTGCTCCTCCGGGCTGGTATAGCTACGATTACGAATATCGTACCAATTGTTTTGGGTCAATTTACAATGTATCAAGACTCTCAAATTCCTCCTCAATTTCTCCCCTAGTAATTTTTCCTCCCTTCATATTTCAAATTTCTCGTTAGGAATCCAAGTAGCCCCCATTTGAGAAGCACTGTTCCGAACATTTTTTGATTATATCTACTAAAATCAAACAGATTTTTAGTAGCTATTGAGTATAAGTTTTATTGACTTACATATGCAATTACATATTAAGCATTTACAAACGGATATTTTCTGAAATTTTTTCAGCGCACATATAGAAATATATCACGGCTGGCTTAATGGTTTAAGAAACAATGGTATGTCCAGTATATCATACATACAGTAAATTCACATATGTCACTAGTTTTCAAGATCTGTTCGGTCATGCCTCAATGAAAAGAGATGGGTGATCGCCCTTGAGCTATTCATTGTCATTTTACAAAACTTAGCATTACATTTTCAAACTTTCGCCATTTTTTTATGGAAACCTTAACGTGAAATCAAAAACAACTTAACTAACTATAAAAATTGATGTCATTAGCGTCACGCATGTTTTGGTTTCAAAAAAATACCCTCTTTAATAACTTTCTGTTTTATGACTTAAAAGATACGCTTACATGCACTTGTAAAAGACTTGTAAAAGCTGAGATAACACACTTGTAACAGATTAAAAAAGCTCAAATGCACTTGTAAAAGTTGAGATAATTCCAGAATATCGCAAAGTGTTTTCGCCAGACGATTATAATGGCTTTTTTTATAATGAATATATTGGACAACAATTGAAAAAAGCAGCCATAATGGATTCAGCATTTATTAAACAAACATTAAAAAATTATTATTTAAAGACGAACGTTTTCGGCTTACTTTAACCCTCATCAGGTTTCTATAATTTTAGTAATATCAATTAACTTTAAATTTACACACACACATAAAAATTAACAACAGCAAAAAACAATGTATATTTAAAAAAAAAAAAGCTGTACTTTTGACTAACAAGCTAAATTTTAAAATCAAAACAAGAGAGAAACTAAATTGATACAAATTAAATTTCAGATTATGATGTCATTGAAGAAAAAAAAAATATTACAATCAAAATATATTCAATAAATATGAAGCTCCGTTTGCGAACATTTTTCGATTTAATTTTGAACTTAACTTTTCTATGAGTAGAGCTTCGTGAATCTTAGAGCAAAATTCTGATTTGCATTTACGTATTATTGCAAAATTGTTTTCATCAAACCGATTATTAGAACACTTTTCACACGACAAAATACGATCTTTAATTGCACTATCTTGTAGACTTTTGAAATTCAGATGCTCCCGGACTCTAGTGATCAAATGTCTGGAGGACATATCGATGTATGTCTTGTTCGTATCGCACGAACAAGACATACATCGATATGTCCTCCAGACATTTGATCACTAGAGTCCGGGAGCATCTGAATTTCAAAAGTCTACAAGATAGTGCAATTAAAGATCGTATTTTGTCGTGTGAAAAGTGTTCTAATAATCGGTTTGATGAAAACAATTTTGCAATAATACGTAAATGCAAATCAGAATTTTATTCCAAGATTCACGAAGCTCTACTCATAGAAAAGTTAAGTTCAAAATTAAATCGAAAAATGTTCGCAAACGGAGCTTCATATTTATTGAATATATTTTAATTGTAATACTTTTCCTTTTTTTCTTCAATGACATCATAATCTGAAATTTAATTTGTATCAATTTAGTTTCTCTCTTGTTTTGATTTTAAAATTTAGCCTGTTAGTCAAAAGTACAGCTCTTTTTTTTTTAAATATACATTGTTTTTTGCTGTTGTTAATTTTTATGTGTGTGTGTAAATTTAAAGTTAATTGATATTACTAAAATTATAGAAACTTGATGAGGGTTAAAGTAAGCCGAAAACGTTCGTCTTTAAATAATAATTTTTTAATGTTTGTTTAATAAATGCTGAATTCATTATGGCTGCTTTTTTCAATTATTGTCTGGTTGAAAAAAACAACCTCTTTACCGAAACTTTGATTATATATTGATTGTGGAGTCATCTGTGGAGAAGTGTAGTCGAAATTTTATTATTTTACTTGGTTATGCGCTTTGAAGCGCAATAATTTTTCTGGTTGCTCGCTTTCGAAAATAATCGGTTCTTTCAGGAAAAGCTCCTTATAAATTAATGGTTTTAATAAATTATTTTAATGCTTTTAATTGAGATTTGAAAGCTTTTAAGTAAAGTTGATACCTCAGCAAATACAAGTCCAACATACCGTAAAGTCTGGCGTATAAGACTTTTATTCATAACCAAAATTTAGTCCTAAATTTGAGGGGGGTCTTACACGCCAAAGAAGAAAACTATAACTTGATAAATTAAATTAAAATGTGATTTTTTTTGGAGTTAAGCTAACTTTAATTTAAGGGGAAGTCTTATACGCCGGACTTCACAGTGCGATAATTTCTTTCGAATTCTTAACTTGTCTTTTGACAAGTGTGTTTTTTTATTCTAATTCGTTATTTTTTTTCCATTTTATTTAAATAAAGATCTTTAACTTTTAAATTTTAATTGGTTGAACTTTGTTAAACGAACATGCTTATAGCCGCGAATGATTGTGAAAAGATTCAATAAAATTATGCAATTTGGAAGAGTTTCGGGGTTTATTAAAAATTTGACTGTTAAGTATCGTTTTCACAAGGAGTGTAGGCGAAAGTATTCTTTCTTTGTTTTATTGATTCTTTTTTTGCTTGTTTTGGCGCTTAAGCGTGGAAAGAAGTAAAAAATCATTGAAACAAATAAATAATATCCCACCAAAGCTCGTAGTGGAAACCAGCCCTTATGGCAGGGGTGGGAAAACTTTTTAGCTCGAGGGCCACATTCGGAAGTTGAATTTGTCTACGGGCCGCACTGTAGTGATTTCTGAAAAAAGGTTTTCATTTTGAGTCCATCTTGGATTTCATAATTTTCGAGCCCAAAATAAATTGACCTCTAAAAAAAAGTCTTCATTTTGAATTTGTCTCGGATTTCTTGATTTTCTTGCCTAAAAATTAGTGATCGCTAAAAGCGTTGATTAAGAATTTGGTTGAAGAAAAAAAATAAATTACCGGTAATTATTTTTTTAATTATTTGTTTGAAGCCTTCGGGGGCCATAGTTTGCCCGCCTCTGCCTTATGCTCTCGAGACAACAAAATTAAACAAATCGCGGGAGAGTAAAAAGAAAAAGCAGTTAACGTAATAAGGTTAAAAACAACAACAGCACATTGTACACAGGCTATCTGAAACGATTATGAGTCAAGCAAACGATATTTTTAACAAGAGTTTTCTTTCCTGTCTGATTGAAATTCAAATAAGAACTACATTTTGAATAGATACCATTCTGATCATTTCAAACTGAATTTTCTTGCTATTTAACTCTCTTAATTAACATAATAACTTAATCAAAGTTTTCATGGTCAACTGGTTGAAAATCACTGTTATAAATCAGGGCTTCTTGGACTATGAGTCGCGACCCCAAACGGGGTCGCGCAGTAAAATCTTGGGGTCGCGAGATTTTAATGCAAAATATTTAAATGCATGGATTTATAAAATCTAGATGAGTATTTAAACAAATGTTTGAATGTGCGCGCGCACTAACACATGGTTGTGAATTAAATGTTTTTCTAGCATTCAACACCACATATTTATGTGAAATTACTTTTTCAGCTATCAATATCCGTCTATCGCTGAGAGATGTTGAAGAGATTTTACATCCAGCAGTGTCAAATTTAGCACCGAGATTTAATTTGTTAAGCAGTAAAAAACAAGCACATCAGTTTCATGAACAAACAATTCTTTCCTTTAATTTTTGTATAATTAACCAGTTAACAACTGCGTTTTTTGTTACTATAATGAATACAATTTTACGACTTATTGTGCAATTTTTAATTTTACATTTTTGTATGTTTCTAAACAAATTCTGAAACTTTTTTTTTCATTTATATCTGTATTGTTGTCTAACAAACAAATTATTACAAAATATTTACGTATCTTTAATTAATATTTATTTGGGGTCACGAAAAAACTCACAATCATAAATAGGGTCGAAAATAAAAAAAGTTTTAAGAAGCCCTGTTATAGATGATCGTGGACTGTTGCTGTTTTTATGCTTTAAGGCCTTTTCTCAGCCTTTTATTGATCTTCGATTGAAGCGAGCGGTTAAAATTGAAGCGAGCGCAAAAAAAATCAATAAAACAAACAAAGAATGCTCTTTTCCACGCTCGTAGTGGAAACGGGCCTTTAGCTTGTTAATCGCCTCATTTTTCCAGTGGAAGCATTCTTGACTCAGCGCGCGAGGTCTGTGTACGATTCGCGGTTCTGCCAAACCAGACACGGCATTCACAACATTTTGACACCGCAATAACAGTGCTACGGTTGAGTGACTCTGACGCAACGTGGTGGAGATGGGCGCCGCTAATACGTTAAATGTTTAAAAACAAGTGCAATGAAAGTAATAATAATAATAATAATAATCACTTTTACTTTAATTGTGAGCACAGTATATAAACAAACTGTGCCCACAATAGAAAAGCACCGAATAAACTAGAAAACTTTCGAGCCGGGGGGGATACTACATTTCTTGACCTTTTCCTATAATGCTGAACGCCAAGCAGGAAAACTGTAAATATCAATTTTGACATCCTTGGTTTGACTCGACTTTGAATCGAACCCACGTCCTACCGCTTCAAAGTCGGACGTTCTACTTCCTCGAATAACCAAACAGAAAACTTTATGGTTACAATAATGCAGTGCACTATAAACTATATCCGTTATTTTCCACCGCTGTTGCAATGTTTCACGGAAGACTGTGAGCTTTTCAAAAAAAGTATTTACTTCGTTCTACGGTTTCTCGAACTTTCTGTAGGAAGTATTGGGGTGAAAACTTCCATCGATCGAATTTACTAATCTGGCAAAGAAAGATACTTCGACTTTGCTCTGTTTTTTTTTACAACTTATCTTTGTAAGAGGAGCTTTTCATAATTTGCAACTCATTGATTTGCTGTAGATAACTGAAGAAGACCTGCAATCGAAATCAGAATATATCAAGTTAAAATCTCACCCTCTCCAAATTACGAGATGGCTTTTTTCAATTGCTAGAAATGGGCAAACAGTTAAAATTTCATTTATTTTTTGTTAAGTTCGAAACTTTTTAGGTTTAAGCATTTAGTTGAAAGCGAAAAGCCGAAAAATTATTAAGGTGGGGTCAAATATTTATCTAGGTGCCGAAAATGAAAAATTTGAAGACTACCGCATGAACCTATCAGTAAGCCTACTGCCGTTGGTAAAACAAACACAATCTTTCAATAAATATAAAACTATTAACATACCCACTACGCCTCGATCAACTCCAACATGTATTAATTGTATTACTGTACTTATAAAATCAACTTTTTTACAAGCGCTTTTTTACCTTGTTCTAATTTTTACGATTTCACTCTGCTTAATAGGAAGTTTTTATTATAAACAATACAGTACACCTCCGACAAGCAGGCTATGTGAGACACTCACGGTAAAAGAACAGACTAAAAGCTTCGTTCTTTTTCTTCGACTTCCATAAATATTTTAAAAAACCAATAAAATGTTCAAAATAACAAAATTCGCCGTAGGCCCTTTTTGACTTTTTTGGAGAAATCCCCTAAAAAATTTTTGACTTTCCATTGATCTTGCTTTTTTTTATTTTACTTTTTTTTCTTCACCTCTGGTAAGTTTGTACTAGCTTTAGCTATGCTTGGTCTCCATTTTCTTTTTATTTCAATAGTTTTTAGCGTGTTTTTTAAGCTTGATTCAATAATTTATTTTACCTACGGTTTATAATGAACGAGATCGTAAAATGAAAGTTTGAATTAATAATTTTCAATTAAAATTCAATAGTTTAATTTAAAGTAATATCGAATTAGCTTAACAGTAGTTGATGATACCAATCGTTTCTTAAAAGCTCTAGACCAGGGGTTTTTAATTTTTTCATACCGCGCCCGACTTTGGCAACCTGACGTCACAATGCGGTCCCTTTTTTGAAAAGATATTTTAGTCGTATGCAAGGTAGCAACCGTATAGTATCTGATGTATTCTTCGTAAACACTCATTAACAAAAAATTAACGAAAATACTCACTCAGTTTAATAAAAATTCTTTTAAGTAAATGTACTATCTGCGAAACAACATCAGTAAGAGGATTGATGTTGCATCTGGGCAAAAAGTTTCTTTGCGTGGTGCTGTTATTGCCAAAGCACCAACGATTTGGCTTTATTCTTATTTTGTTTTTGGCCTTGCTCTTTATTTCCAGCAATACAGAAAAGCCAGTCTCACCAAGCCATGTTGACGGAAAAGGCGTCAAAAGTTGAAGGGCTTGCGCTTCAATTCCGACATATGAAGAAGCCATGGCTAGTTAATATGGAGACAAAGTATTCTCTTTGATGGCCTCTTTCATAATTGAATCATTTGTAAAGCTATTGCATTATCTCCGTTGAACATGCAACAAAATCTGTGATCGCGTTATTCATCAATACAGCGTTCCTGTCTACTCAGGCACGCCGTCTAAATTGTAGCGTTTAGCGAATTTTTAGGATTTCTTTTTGTACAACTTCGGAAGTTAGAAAAGCCGCCATTACCTATAGCCTGTTCGTCCTGCCTCTTCTGTCTTTTCAAACAATAATCAGTCTAAAGAGCAATCTTATGGCTTCTCAATTTAACTGTTTTTTGTTCTATCTGTTTCTATCAAAATCAATGTTACAAAATAAAAAGCCAAACTGAACATTGTAGGCAAAATTGAAAACGCAGAAAATTAAACGTCGCAAAAAAAAGGCTGTAAAAATAATCATTGAAGAATAGAAGATAAACGAAAAATCCGGTCTCGAACCTCGCAGTTGTTGTAAAATCAACGAACTGCCAGATTAAATTAGCATGGGTAGGAGGCCGTATTGATGGTGAATGTTACTGACACAATTTGGATTCAATTTCTACCCTCGTCGTTCGGTCGTCTTACTCTCGCCCTTGGCAAAACACTTAACGAAATTTTCTTATGTTAGTGGCAATGATGGTCTTACAAAAAGGGGGGCCGGTGTAAGAAAAGTAAGAGTGGCACTAGTGTTCCAAAGCAAAGCAATCTCTAAAAAAAGGCAAAAAAAGTTATCTCTAAAAAAAAGGTCTTTATTTAGACATGCCACCGTCCTGGTGCTAATATGAAGAAATAGAGCAATATCTCGCGTAGGGGAGTCACTTTTTCATGTATTTTTTGGGGGGCCCGGTGCGGCCGCTCCGTTCGCACTCTATTAAAGCCATCACTGCTTGGCAGTATCAGAAAGGCTTTACATTTCATTCATATCACCGTATAAAAACTTTAAAAATAGATAAAAAAAGTTCTAACCGGACAACAATATTTGGTCTTTGGAAAAGCAGGTCGGGGTAATTGCTTGACAGTTTTCCTATGATCAAAGCCCCGACATTTCCAGCGAGTCAGCAGAGTAAATAACAATTGTAATTTAATTTAAACTTAGTTGTGAAGCTAACAAGCTGGATTAATGATATAATAAGCTAATCACATTAAATGATGACATTAGCCAATGTTATCTTCCCCTTTTTATATGATGCTTTATAACTTTACGTAAACTCCTCCCCTCCATATAATACGTCATATAATACTTAAGCTCTCACCTGCAGTCTACTGCTTCTACAACAGATATCTCTCTATTAGGACCACTCATCACTCAACTAGAGACTGATGATTAGAAAAGGGAAGGGTTTATAACAGCCAGTAGCCAGCTCTTTCAAGTTTCTTTGGATAAATTTGTTTGTCTTCAACACCACGCTGACAGGCTTAACGTAATAAGCATTTCTACATCATCCAGCCATGTCTTCATAACGTTGTTGAAGAAAGGAATTTTTTGAGAATTATCTCGTTTATATGTAATAGTAACTCCTTCTATTTTGCAAACTGAAGCAGTAGAACGTCCTAAAGACCTACGCGGGCCGCTACTCGTATTGCAGCCTCTACCCGGCAGACCCTGTAAGCAATCTACCTAGCCTGCCTGCGTCGGATTCCTAAATTTTTCAACTCTAAACAACGCCATAACGCCATGCAATATACAAAAACTAAGAAAATCAATCTTTTAGAAGCAATTATTTAAGTAGGACTCCTCAAGATTGAAAACTTGCAAAATATGATACATTCACCTCTTCGTTCTTACCTCTGCTCTCACCTCTGCTGACTTTCAACTACATATCTGGGCCCCCGCCGCACCCAGCCGACCATTTTATATACTTAGGTCAGCTCGTACCCGCCCGCAATTTTCAATTTTGTACCCAAGGAATCGTAATCTACTTATTTTCAACCGATCAAAAATCCAAATTTTTTTTCTCTGCTCATAAAAATTCTATCACTCACTAACATGGAGCGATCAAGGAGCACTCCTTGTTAGTTGTCATGGCAAAGCTTTTTTTAGCGACTTTTTAAGATGATAAACAAACCAATCTGTTTCATATACAGCGTTTGCAAATGTACCAAAAAATAAATATGATTGATTTGCAAACATACCGAAAGGTAAATATGATTGAACTGTAAAGAGCTGATTGAGAATTTTTTGAGCAGAGAAAAAAATTTGGATTTTTGATAGATTGAAAATATATAGATTACAATTCCTTTGGTACAAAATTGAAAATTGTTACCCGCCCCGGAAATGACGGGCTTGTCCGTATCAGTTCACGTCTCTTGGTTTCAAAGAAACTATTTTCCTCTATTATTTTTCATTAAGGCGCGTTTACAGTCGTTTACAGTACTTTTTTCTTTTAGCGCGATCTTGGTTCGAACAAACCAAGATCGCGCTGAAAGAAAAAAGTACTGTAAACGCGCCTTTACTCTTTCGCTTGTGTGTACTCAACAAATTTACTTTTTGTCTCGACGTTTGTTTTTCTACGGCGCTCGTAAAAGACGTGTTGAGCCTATTCTCTTCAGATCAATGACGTAACAAACAAGGACGTGCCTTCAGGGGAGGCAAGTGAGGTAGTGCCTGACCTGTGGAAATCAAATAAAGCAGAAATAAAATATTGAAGTCATCGTCCTTGCAAAACAAATGCAACTTGCTATTAGTTCAAAAAAAATTAGTAAAAATCCTACCGTACTTGTAGTAGCTTAATTGATTTTGCTCTTTAACCCTAATTTTTTACCGTTTAATCATTGCCTTCCTTTAGATTGAAAACAAAAGTGAAAGAATAAAGCGCTTTTTTTGTCTTGTGGTAAAAATATCTGTTGAAATGAGAGAGATTTGCGGCATGCCGCAATTGTGACGTCATATACTAGAAAAAAAAATTTTTCTTACTGGCAATATTTGCTCAAACAAGATAAATCGGTTTGTTCTCAGCAAGTCGGAAATACACGCATTGTGCAACTTCAAAGCAATAAATTTATTTTAAGATTTAGTAATAAAAGATGATTTAATATCTAAGCTAAAAAAATTTTTAATTTTTACCTTTCAAACTATTTTTTTGATATTTATAATTCAGTGTCTGAACCTCAATATTTGGAACCATTTTTTTATTTAACATATATTTTTAAATAAGACTAATTCATAAACTATCCCTTATCTTCACTTGTGAAAACTGATGGCAAAATTTTTTACTTCCATTGTAAAGACAAGTAAAACTAATAAAACAATTGCCATTGTAAACGTTAATAGCCCTTTCAACTTTTAGTTTGAAAACCTAGAAGGTTCGGCTGAATCTTTAGACAACCGTCGGGGACTAAGTTTCGAGTTAATTTGAGCCAGTAACTCTTAACAAAAGACATGCCTCTCTTGAAAAAAGGGGTCAGTTTTAATTACACATTTTTAAGAATGCACATATTTTGCCAACATCAAAAGTATTATTTGTTCCCAAATTAAGTGGGCATGAAAATTAAAGTCTCGTCTTTCTCTTACAAAAAAAAACTTTAGTCCTCTCTACACGATTTTGATTTTTTATAATACGACGTCTACGACTTTGTTTTTCACTTCACCGAAAGAAATTTGCTAGGAGACGCAGAGAAACCTTTAAATCTTTAGGAGGTCATGGGTCAACGAACAATTAAAACGTTTTTCGGCGACCTCGTAAAGATATCTTTAGGACAGGGATGTCCAACCTGCGGTCCACCACCTATTGGAAGTTTTCTGGGTATAATAAGATTTACAAAAACGAGTTCTGCGAGTTTGCTAAAACACATTTGAGACGAAAATCGGCAAATCAGAGCCAGATTCTGAGTGAAGCCCCTTCTCCCATTTTTGTTTTTTTAGAAAACATTTGATTTAAGGACAAAAATTCAGAAATTTGAGGAAGATTCTAAGTAAAGATTTTTTTTTTTAAAGAATACTTGAATTTAGGGACGAAAATTAAGAAATTTCAGCGAGATTCTGCGTGAAAAGCTTTTTGCGGCTCACCGACTTTGGTTTGATTTAAAATCTGGCTCAAATTGAATCAAGGTTGGACATCTCTGTTTTAGGAGGTCACGGTTGTACCAAAAAAAATACGTTCTTTTCCTGAAGATTTAAGGATTTAAGCTCCTTTTGCCCCCTGAATCCGATCGTGAAAGCTTTAGCAATCACGTGAAATCGAAGGTCCTCATCAAAAATCAAATTCCTTTAAGACTTTTAAAACCAACAAAGCTGATTTATCTTTAAATAAACAGATTTTACAATTCTAATGATAAAAGAAACTAAAAAGTTTTGTTAGTTTTTTATAAACAGAACATTTTTTTCTACGGCAGCATAATGGAGTGGTTAAGGCGCCGTGCTCGTGATTGACATAGTCTCGGTTCAAAATCTACTCGCACCATTCTGTTGCGTCTTCGAGAAAGACACTTTTTTAGGGCACTTGCCCTGCTTGGTGGTCTTGGCAAGCAATAAAATTAGTACTAACACTATTTAAAAAAAATACTGCCTTGCGAACCACAAGCTTCAAGGCACGTCACTGGTATGACAGTTACAAAAGCTATCAGCTTATTTGAAATAAATTTTAGTCTGCTACCACTACACTACAGTTGTTTCGCCTATCTGTCTGCGATCCTTACTGATCTAACAAACATCCCTGTGCATCGCTAAGTTTCTTTATAACCTCATTGATTCAGATTCTATTTGAATAAGACTTAATAGAATCGTTAACTGATGATGATCTTTTGATCGAAATCGATTTTAAATTTAAAATAAATAAGTTTTTAATAAATTTGGACTGATTCTTGTCTCCCTTATTGAAAAATTTTAACCTCATTGATTAATCATTTTAGATGCTATTGTTTATTTTTATCAGTTTTCGTTCAGTTAGTCATCTTACTACCATGTAAAGCAGCTTACCTATGTCAATTACAAAAGCAACAGGATATTCGAAATAAATTATGGTAGTTTGGTCTAGCGACTAGGGAATACGCAAAAAATTAAATTACGGCAGAGAATCAATCTCAGAATTCTTGAAGACTGCGTCTTGAGTATTTAAATAAATACTTTAAGTTATTGCAAAGCAATCCCAAAAGTACTTTTTGTTTGTGTTCTTCATTTCCTAAACGTTCAGCTTTTGCAGAAACAAAGGGGTCCCAAATTTGTGTAGGCCTAAGCATATTTAATTAGTTGTTTGGCTAAGTCGCCAGTTTGCCTAAGCTGTCACTTTCTCGGTTCCCTTGGAGATGGCGAATTACGAAAATTTTACTGTATACAGTAGAAAAAACACATTTAGCAAAAGTCCACCATGCAATAAACAAAAACAAAACCGAAGTGTAAAAAGGGTAAAGGTTTTTTTTTATTGTGCACTCTAAGCAATATTTTAAGTCTTTACATAAAGTTTTCATTTTTTGGCAAGACATGTATTTAGATTTTTATGTCATTTGAAAAAACTACAAGATTAATTGTACATCAAGTAATTGAACTGATCTATAATATTTTTAATAATTCGATCAAATCAACCAATAAGGCAAGCTTCCGTTGGCTTCTTCATTGTTTTAATTCTCGTGCGCGTTGACGTCACTCTTTACGTCCATATTTTAATTAAGTTTACGACTGTTGCAATAGCATTTTACGCTTGTTAAAAGAATGTCTAAACGTAAAAATTAAAGTGATCTTGCTAAACTTTAATTTCGGTTAAGGAGAATAGGATTAAACAAAGTCATAAAGATCATCACCAAACTGTTCTACAAAAATGCACGGGACTATGACGCAAAAAAGAAATCAATAAAACCAATATCACAACAAAAAAGATTTACACAACTACAGTCGTCGGTGACCCAATTAAATAAAACGGCGACCAAATCACATTTAATGGCGACCCACTGTTGGGTCGCGACCCTGGGGTTGAAAAGCACTGAGTTATAAGGTTAAAATTAGAATTATTAATAAAGTGCGGCAATGAGGTTGGGTGTCATGCTGTGACAATTCTCACTGATTACTTTGTGACAACCTGGACAGACCCACTATCTTAAACTAAAGTAAAAATATGTCTGAGACTGTTGCTCTCTCTCATCTGAAACTTATTTCAGTAATCTGCTAATGGTTTTAGGTACGATAGAATAATTTTACATTGACGTTCTGTCTAACGTAAACTGAGCGATCTTTTTTCCATCGAATACAAAGATATTTTCACTTTTTATCAAAAATAGCTTTTTTAAAGGTTACTTTGATGGTGTTTATTCAATCATAATCCAACTGCAAATGACAAACCTCACCACAGAGAAGCATGAGCAGCACTAAGGTCTCGTTTCCTCTACGAGTGTGAAACGGAGTGTACATTGTTTTTTTTATGGATATTTTGTGCTTCCCTTAGCGCAGTGGTTCCCAACCTTTTTAATGTCATGGACCCTTTTGAGGATTTTCCTGAAAGTTGTGACCCCTTAAATAAAAAAGGAAATAAAATCCACTCTTTTCTCCCAAAAAGACGGTGATCTCTAAAAAAAAAAAAAGGTCTTCACTTCGATTTTATTTCCAATTTTGCTGTTTTTTCTCCCCGAAACATGGTGATCTCTAAAAAAAAAAAAAAAGGTCTTCACCTTGAATCGATCTTTTATTTTCCTAGGCAACTGCCTAATTCGCTTCCCCTAATATCCACCACTGCTTTCACTATGACATATTCTTTCATTTTTTCCGTAAAAGGCTCATGGACCCCCAAAAATCACTCTGTGGACCCCCGGTTGGGAACCACTGCCTTAGCGCTTGCTTAGATTGTAAGCGCGGAAAGATGAATAAAAGAGACAAACAATGCTCATTTCCACGTTCGTAGTGGAAACGAGCCATAAACGTTTTTTGTATGATAAAGTGTAATAGCTTACAAGGGCGTTTGACAACCACAACCAGTCTCCCGTACAGGCTTTTGGTTGAAAACTTTGTGCAAAAAGTAAATAAAGCTTAAGCACTTTGAAGCGAACTTATCTTCTGCACACTAGTCTCAAAACATTCAATTGCGCTATTTCATTAATTACTGTGCGCAAGTTTTAACTGCTCGCTGCATTCTGCATTTCATGCTTATCTCTCAACAGTCGGGAAGCTTACCGGACCGACTTAACTAAGTAAATTAAGCTTTACGATTGCTGAGAGTCAAGCATGAAATGCATAATACAGCAAGCGATTAAAACTTTCGCACCTTTTATCTTGAACTTTCTATATTTTCAACACTCAGTTTATCAAAAGTATTGCTGACAGCAAAATCAAAATCGGAGAGTCTATTATTGCTCAGTAGCGCGTTATTACAAAAAAATGTCAAGTATTTGGACCAAGGCCGGAAAATTTTTTGGCGGAGGGGTGAAATTTAAAATAAATCTTTTGTGTTGAGTAAAAAAATTGTAGTTGAGGTTTCAAAACTAAATTAAATCGTCTGAAATGGAAAGTTGTGTTCGAAATATACTTATTATCAAAAAGAGTGATTACTCGGATTAAAACAACTATTCTTTCGCTTGATGACCATTTTTTTTGTCTTCAATTAATTTTCACATCATTCCTTTGCATACCTGTTCGAAATATAATTGAAGCAAAAAAAAAAAAAGAAAAAAGTTATTACCTCTTAATGGCACTTTATTTACCTAATGGATTTCGCGTGGTGTGGTGAGTTTCTGTCTTTACGTATCTGTCACAAACTTTGTTCGGGAATCCTAAAGGACCAGTTGAACTAAATAACCCGAATACCTGCGCTGAAACAATTAAGCTGTGTCTAAATTTTATTTTATTCCGGCTCAAGAAATAGCCTGCTATGAGCCTGACGGTTTTACGTATACAGTTGGTTTGAACGAAGGCTCGGATTGATCCGTTGAAGACTCTTCTTCACAAACAAACAGAGACCACTGTCTCTAATAAGAACGAATGTATTACAAAAATCACGACCGACGAAAATTCTATTCCACGCTTTGCCAAACTGCAAAGCGAAATCAACACTATAACTCGACTCAATCAACACAAATAATTCTACCTCTGTAGAACACAACTCCCAACCACTGGCGCAAAATAAATTCAACAATCGTCAACCGATACAAAATCCAACGGGCCACCTCCTGTGCCCAAACAAAATCACTTTCACTCGAGCCGTCTCTCGAGTCGTTTCAAATTACCTAATAAAATATCGTCTGGCTACGCATCGCCTTTATATAGAAAAAAGATCACTTGGCGCAAATTTACTAGTATAATCGAGACTCAACCCGAATTCCCTGGAGAAAGCGCTGAGCTCGAATGCGCCAGAATATTCCACTGCCTTCGAAATGGCAAAGCTTGGACAAAAACATATTAGTAATTACTGTCGACGAAAAGAGAAAAAGGATACATGAAATAAATCAAGCGAATCGAGGCATTATACTATGCAATAAAAGATTAGCGATTCACGGCGACGCCATTATTAATTTATAATAAAACTTTGGATTATTTTTAACGGGAATAAACTATATCGTCATGATTAAAATTATTATGTAATGAAGTGTAACAGTATCACTTTATTAGTTCCCTTTTCTTTCATTTCTTATTCAACGTTTATAACTTCATTGGTTTTACCCCGGATGTTTCTTTCTGGTTAATTCAGTTAGCTAGCAATCAGCCTGGGGTTTATTGTATTTTGTTTCTTTATTCTTAAAAACGTTTAAAACGTTTACTAACTTTGTCGAGGCTTTGCCAAGAGGAGAAAATACTGTAGATAAACTAAAGGTACTGACAACTCATTTATCAGTTCCTGTTTACAAACTTATAAATGAAGAAACTATGTACGAGAACGCTATCACTGCATTACAAAATTTATTTGTAAAGCTAAGAACGAAATCTACGCGCGTCCTATGCTTGCACTAGCCAAACAAGACACTGGCGAATCAGTTGATAAGTTTATTTTGCGTATTAACAAACTTAGTCAAAATTATAACTTCACCGCTGTAAGTGCTCAAGAGTATAAAGATGACATGAAAAGAGATTCTTGTATAAACGGACTTTCTTCAAATTTTATTAGGCAGCGGCTACTTGAAAACAGCACTTCAACAATTACAGAAGGCCATGAAAAAGCTCGTTCAATTGAACTGGCAAAGTTAAATTGCGAAACGGAACACACCAAGCACGTCATCCCAGCCGATGTGCGCTCTCCAAAAAGATGAAAGCAAATCCAAGGAAAACAATGTTAGCATAATAGCTTCAAAGAAACAATTTCGAAACTTTACATGTTATTTTTGTGGAGAGTCTAAATGGCATCCCTGCAGTCGCTGTCCTGATAAAAACAAAATTTATGATTTTTGCGAAAAGGTAGGCCATTATGCGAAATGTTGTCTAAAACGCAAAAATTCTTTGAACTGCGTGGATCAACCTTGCTTAGCTTCGACTACAGCTATGCGATCTACATTTTCAGAGCATGTCTTAGCTGAAATTACTATAAATAACATATCTGCTTAAGCTTTAGTGGACACTGGCAGTACCAACAGCTATCTAAGTAAAGAATTTGTAAAGAGAAATAAACTTCCTTACAAAACTATAAAGTACTTCGCAAATATGGCCGATGTCTCTCTTATAACTAAAATTTGAGGAGTTTCTTATTTAGATCTTACTTTTCTTGAGCACCACTATAAAAATTTTAAATTTTATGTTATTTCAAATCTAATTGCCGATTCAATTATAAGCGATGATTTATTACAATAGCATAAAGGCCCGTTTCCACTACGAGCGTGGAAAAGAGCATTCTTTGTTTCTTTTATTGATCTTCGATTGAAGCAAGCGGTTAAAATTGAAGCGAGCGCAAAAAAAAATCAATAAAATAAACAAAGAATGCTCTTTTCCACGCTTGCAGTGGAAACGGGCCTTAAGAGTGCAACTTTTGAATTTTGCCGAAAGAAAAAAGAACTTTACATTTCAACAATTGTGCCGACTGTCTATGAAGTAAAATCGTGACTTGATAAATCGTGACTTGATAAATTGGGTGTGCCGACAAGCAGAACAAATAGATGTAACCCCGCAGGTAGAGCGTTGTAACCGCACTATTTGGCAAGGTGTGCTATTAGCTTTGCGTTAAAAAAAAACTTCCTCTAACTCACTGGGAATACATTTTGGCTGATGTACTTCATTCTACGCGATCTCTCTTATGTACCGCTACCAATTGCACTATATATGACCGTATGTTTTCGCACACTCGATAGTCATTTTACGGTGTATCATTGCCTTCCTGGGTGAAGCCTGGGCCAGTTTATGTGAAATGTGTTCGTAACAAAAATGACCCGCTAGTTGAAGAAGCTGAGCTTATTAAAGTTTACTTGCATTACGCTCATGTAAGATTTAATGATGGCAGAGAAATGAATGCTTCGTTACGAGATCTGTCTCGAAATCTGTTGCTGATGCTATGAATGATACAAATGGTCTATCACACCCTGACGATACCGAAAACACAATTTTACCCCATACGATACCGAAAACACAATAGTGATAATGAGTCTAATTGTTTTTCGCAACCTGACATTGCTAGCAACGATCAAGCGGCGCCGGACTGTACTGACAACATATCATTTGATGCATCTTGCAAAACTCCTAATTTACGTTGTTCTTTACGTATTCGCCGACCTATCGACAGATATGACCTATCGATAGATATGATTTATTCTTAATGGGGGGAGATTGTGGTGATTTTCCGCCTTCACGTATCACTTTATTAGTTGCCCTTTCTTTCATTTCTTGTTTAACGTTTATGACGTCATTGGTTTTGCCCCGCGTGATTCTTTCTCGTTATTTCAGTTAGCTAACAATCAGCCTGGTGTTTGTTAGATTTTGTTTCATTATTCTTATTTCGTGTTTTGTTTACAGATGCTTTAAATTTAGTCTTTTATAGCCTTAATAAAAGATAGTAAAGTGAGAGATATATTACAATTACATACATTAAATCTTTTAAATAAAAGGTAATAAAGTGTGAGATATATTACACGTGGTCGTAGTGATTAAAGCGTTGTGCTTGTAATAAACATGGTTGCCGTTCAAAAACTTCTTCTTCTTCGTCGTTTGAAGAGGTATCCACTCCAGGTCAGACACAAACAGGACTGGGGCCGAGGGTTTATCCTTTTACTACCCCAGACTGCTGCACTGCCTGGATCAGACGCTGGCAGTGATGTCATTAAGCCAGCATCGGGTTTCGTCATCCAAAACCGTCAGACCTCGTGCTCCATGTGGTGCCCGATGTATAGGGCACGCTGTTAGTACATGGTCTGCGATTTGCTCAGAGGCGCCACACTCGCAAGTCGGTGAAGGAGCGAGACCCCATTTGTGCATGGACGAATGGAATCGCCCAACACCAGTCCGCAGACGGTTGAGCTTAACCCAAGCTGCTCGGGGTAAGCCCATCCCAACAGGCCTGGCACCGGTCCGGGGCACAAAAGCACGGAGCCTGGAAGCACCTTCACAGTACTCCGTTTTCCATTTAAGATTTGTCCATTCAGAGGCGCGGATGCCAAGTCTGGCAAGGTTGTACAAGAGATTCCGCGCACCTGGCACAAACGGGCGTCTGGATCTTAGTCTCACTTGGCCAGTATCTGAGGACCCACTTAACAGACCATGCAAAATATGATCGGGGTCCATAGATCCACGGTAAGCCAAGGAGAGTGTCGCTCCCAGTCGGCGAAGCTCAGCTGGCTGGATACCTGAGAGTATAGGTAGGTGGTCCGTTGAAGTGGGACGCAGGCATCCAGTAACTATGCGCAAGGCGTCATTCAAGACACTGTCAATGAGACGAGTGTGAGCACTGCAACACCAGACTGGCGCACAGTACTCAGCTGTTGAGTAGACTAGAGACAAGGTGGCTATGCGTAGTGTTTTAGCACTAGCACCCCATCCCGAGCCCACGAGTCGCCTCAACAGTGTGACGCGCGAAGATAGTTTTTTGCGCAATGCCACTAAATGGTGACGAAACGTGAGCGATCTGTCCAGTTTTACCCCAAGGTAAGTAGGGATTGGACAGAACGGTAAAAGTCCACCGTTGTTGTAGACCTTTAGCTCACGTTTGGCCTCTCGGTTATTTAAATGAAAGGCTGCCGTCACCGTCTTAGTGTGACTGAGCTTCAATCTCCAAGTCTGGAGATACGCTGACAGTGTGGACATGTCTTGGCTTAAAGTCCCCTCCAAGTCCTTCCAGTTTCCAGAAGAATGCAACAATGCTAAATCATCAGCATAAGCAAACTTTCTGGAAATCATGGAAGGAAGATCGTACGTATAGATGTTAAATAGGAGGGGAGCCAAGACCGATCCCTGAGGAACACCGTTTTTAAGACGGCGTAGCCTGCTTTGCTTGCTGTCACCGGTGGTAAGGGTGAAACTTCGATTTCGGACAAGCTCCATGATCATTTTGACCATGTGCTTATCCGGAAGTAGTCTCAGCAGCTTGCAGGTAATGCCACGGTGCCAGACAGTGTCATAAGCAGCTGTCAGATCGATAAATACGGCACCGGTCTTCTTTTTAGCCTCAAAAGAATCCTCGATGTTCTGGGTTAGGAGAACAACTTGATCTACGGTTGACTTCCCGCGTCGGAACCCAGCCTGCTCTTTAGGGAGCAGTGGATCGATTAATGGTTCAACACGGGCGTAGATAAGCCTCTCGAGGATCTTGTAGGGGACACAGAGCAGAGATATCGGTCGATAACTCTTTGGGTCCCTCACAGGCTTTCCGGGTTTTGGGATCGCGACCACAAGCGCTCTTCTCCAGATCTTGGGAATTTTGAGTCGGCGCAAACAAAAAGAAATGAAGTCACGTAACCAGGACTTCAAAGCAGCTCCGGCATGGAGTATAAGCTCGGGGCAGATGGAATCAGGTCCCGGAGCTTTACCTGGATTAAAATGTTGAAGGGCAGCAGCAAATTCTCTCTGTGAGAAATTGTCAGAGATATTTACTGCGTCTGGTGTTGTGGCCCTCCAAAGGTCAGACACTTCTTGAAAGACAAGTCGAGATGACTTGCGGTCAACAGCCTCGTATTTCCCATTTTTAACCAACTGAGATGCAATAGCATTGGCTGAAACGGGACAGTGATGAGGAGAGTGTCGTGACCTACCAGTAAGGTTGTTCAAAATACTCCACGCTTTACGACTAGAGTGTGAGAAGTCAATGCTCCGAACTGCTTCGGACCATCAATCCCTCCGCTTTCTGTCAAGCTTGCCAAGCAGAGCTGTAGCAGCCAAACTTGAGTCGTCTCCCTGAGGCGACTGCAGAAAGGTTTTATAGAGGGATTCACAAAAACTAATCGCACCATTCTGTTGTTTACTTGGGAAAGACAATTTACGGCATTCTTATCCGGTGATCTTGGCAAGCTATTCTAAATTTCAGTCATATCTCTATAAAATTAAAAAACCAAAACGAAAAATTTCAAGCGGACAGCAATATCTTGGCATCTCCGGAAGCAGGTCGAGGTAATTGCTTTTTTTTTATATAGCGCCTCCGTCGCTTTCCTATGAGTCAGGAGGATAAACATTGAGATAAAAAAAAGTTTTCTTACATACCTGCAAAAAGATTTTTATATTTTACATCTATTCTGAGTACTTTATCAACCCCAAAACTACCTTTTTCTCTCAATTTTGTGTCATTTCTAACTTACTGTTATTTGCTGTTGTCAAATCACTGTTTTATGAACTTCGTTAGATTTAATTTTGATCGAGTTTATATGATTGTACAAACAAATCTAACGTAATGCTTTTATGCAGCAAAGTTCAAAAGGCACTACCTGCCCCCTTGCGTCCCCTCGCTTTGAAAATAGTGCAAGACAGGGGGCAATTGCAGAGAGAGAAAGAAGGGAAGATAGAGAGAGGTACAAAGTCAATAACGCAATCGTTGTCAAATGTTGAATACATTTAACTTTTTTTAATCTGTTTCCCCAATTTAATTTGAAACTCACTTTTTTAATAAGCGTAAAGTTGTTTTTTACAACAAGTGAGCTGAACATGCTCACTACAATTTTAAAAATGTTGTTTTAGTCGCAGTTGAACATGATCATATACTACCGTTTAAACAAAGAAAGCATTGCCAGTTTGCTGTCTTGTCGAAGTTTCTCGTTCTATTTTTGCTTGGCTTTCACTGCACAAAACGAATTTTAATAGAATTGTTGATCAGACGTCGTTGTGTTTGTTCATCGACAAAGAAAAATATCTTGGTTAAAGCAATAATTTGGTTTTTTTTCTAGTTCTGGTTCATCGATCACAGGCTTGGTTGCGCTGTTAGTCGGAGAAATAATATTTTGACTCATTTTACTGCAAAATTGTGATGTACAGGGTGTCCATATATTATCGTTATAGTTTCAAAAATTCAACGTAGTCTTATTTTTTAAGATATTTTCGATCAGTTTGTTTCATAGTAAAGGGAAATGCTTCAAGTTTACGTTAGATGCTTTAGTACACTGCTACGTGTGCACCATCAGTCGTACGGACGATATCCAACCGATATTTAATTTCTTGCCATGCTCTTGCTAGCATATCTACAGTAACTGTATCAATTGCTTCAATTATTCGATGTTGCAAATCATTAATGCCTCTGACTTTGGTTTGGTAAACGATATCTTTCGCTGTGCTTGGATGTCTGACTTTGTTTCTATAAATCAGGAAGCACACTGGGCTTTTTTCTGCGAAGTGCTCATTTTCATAAACTCTACTTTCGCTACTAAATTCAAAATTATTCTGATTAATCACTAAATAAATTGTAATTTTAAACCTAATTATTTCCACAAGTACCTGTGTTACTTCCACAAATTTTAGTTTTCTAAATTTTGGAAAGTTTTTTGAAATTTTGAAATTTTGTAGCAAATTTATTTGGTAACTTAGTACGTTATTTAATCGTCTACCTTTTTGGCGCCTGTAAAGGAGGCCTCGCCAATAACACAATCCCGGTGTCTACTAAACGATAAAATTCTTAATCTTCTTGCTGGATCTGACCTTCGAACCAGCGACAGCAAAAATATAGTCTAGCTAAATCACAGCTCAGACTACCACAATATCTTCTTTATTAAGAAATATGCTCCAATACACTTAGGAGCCCGAATAGTATAAATCAAAGCAACAGGTTAAAGCTCAATAGTTAATTCTTCACAATCACGTAGACAACCCAAGACTTGCGGCCAAACTATGACTTCACGCAGTTAACAATTTTCCAATTTTAAGTTACCACAACGAAACATCGAATTTAATAATACAATAGAATTCCAATTATATAGACTACAAATTTTGTAGAATACCTGTTATATAGACGACAAATTATGTAGAATACCTATTATATAGACTTTTTGAAAATAAATTTACTGTATTTTGAACATGCCATGCAAAATATTGCTTTGACTACAGATGAAACTGATGAATAAATACTATTTACTTTAAGACTAATAGTTTATATGTAAGAAATATATATTTTCAAATATTTCTTTGAGAGCAGCCGGTACATTTTTTATAGACAATACACGTTATATAGACTTGCCCGAGTCTATATAATTGGAATTCTACTGTACTGCTTTTCAGCGAACCTTATTTATACTAGTCAGTAAGGTTACTCGAATGTTCTGAAATTATCTCAATGAAGCCAATCACATATAAGCATTATTGCGTCACATGCAAAAACAAGTCAAGCGGAAATCCAGAATGTTCTCAATAAAGCGAAATTATGCAGTGTTGCCATATTTTTATAACTAAATGTAAAATATTTAAATCTTTCCAGGCGGGTTGGCCTGTATAAGTCATGTCACGTGACTCAAAGTGACAAGAAAAACCAACCGGGCATATTTTTTTTCACGGCGAATGTCACTAGATAGGTTGTGTGACATCACTCATTGAGCACAAAAGCGCATTCGACATATTTGTCTGGCTGAAGCTTTTAAATCTCTTGTGTTTAGGTCACGTCTGTTTATATACGGCTGTGCGTTGCTGCAAAGTCAGAATTAGTAATCAATGAATTGTAAAATTTATGTACAGTATAGTCTGTTAGTTACTTCGACTGGATGGCCTTGAACACCCAAGTAAAGAACATAAGGAGATAGGTCGTGGTTGATAATTGTCAGATTTTGTTTCGACAACGCGCGATTTACACAGTTTACACCTTTCTTTTCATTAGAACCGATGTAATTCAGGTGTTAATGCGGTTTATCGAAATATTTTTTCAAGGCCACTTTCTTCAACTTATCAATTTATCGACCACTGTAAAAATCACCGAAATATCAACTTTTCGTTCTACTCGAAACAACTTTTAAAGTAGCTTAATCCATCAACGCGTTCTCTCTCTGTTTTTACTTCGGTTTCGGCAAGACGAGTTTAATGCGAAGACGTCACGCAGCGAAACTCAATCTCTTTCACTACGGAACAACGGCGGCTATCACTATTAACAAAATTTACAATCTAAGAAACCAAAACAGCGCTTGCTTGAAGCGAAAATTGAAAGCGATTATTTAAGCGAAAATCAACAACATAGTCTATTACAGTGTCGTCGCATTAGCTCCTTTTACGTTACAGAATAATTGCGGTGCTGATTACGTTATAATTTTATATGATGGCCAAAAAGTAAAAATTTGGATCTTTTTTAGAAAGCCCCCGCCACCAAAGCAAAAATGTGAGATTTGAGAAAAACACCCCCGCCACGTTTTAAGTATTGCAGGGTGGGGGGGTGTTTTTTCTGGCGGGACTTTCTACAAAAGATCCGAAAATTTTGTATTAAATGCAATTTCGCGAGAAATTATAAGAATCTTTAGCAAAGAAAAATATAGATATTTGGGAGGTGAATTACCCAAAACGAACAACAACTGTTTGATTAGGTCCGTAATTGATAAAAAAAATTCGTCACTCAAACAGGTACTATAAAAATCCAAATGTTCGCAAGTTAGAGAACAAAGCCATTTTGTCCAAGGCAGAACAGCGGTTTGAATGATTGATAAATTCTTGCTTGAATACTTACATAAGTGAAAGAAATCTACTTTTAATTTTTTGTTTCTTCATTTCTATATGTGCATCGTAAAACTTTTGTAGCAGCGACACCTTTTCATCATCCTTCTCTTTATAACTTTTGAAACATTTGTCAATAATTGCGTATTAGTTATAAAAAACTATCAGCGTGGCCGAGTGGGTAAAAATGCCGTGATTGATGGTGAATGTGACCGACACGGTGGCGGTTCGAAAATTGCTCGCATTATTTTGTCCTTGAGAAAGATACTTTACGGCACTTTCCTCTGCTTGGCGGTCTTAGCAAGTAGCTTTAGATTTCGATCATATCTCTAAATAAAAGACTACAAAACCAAAGCATAGAATTTAAACTGGACAGCAATATCTTGGAATCTCCGGAAGCTTTTCATGTGTTCGGAAGATAAATACGAAAATCAAAAATCGATGTGCCATATGCGTGGTGACCTTGTGCTTGAAAAAATGCTTTATCACAATGAAAACAATGTTCCACCAGCGCAACTGCAAAAGACACCGCTAAGCCACAAAGGCATACTGGCGGCGGTTCCGATATGCTAACCACATCGAGTTAGCTAACACGGATACGGGTTAAGACAATAAAATGCTTTATTGTTTATCACACAAAACGTTTTACTAATTGTATGAAAAAATTGATTTATTGCCAGAGTCACAAATTGTGAATCAGCCATCGAAATTATTTTGCTTGAACATATTACTGCTGTAGTTTTATGCTTTAGCAAAAGTACCGTGATCAAAAGTGTTACATTTTCTTGATTTTTATTCCTTAGAGCAGTGGTCCCCAAACTTTCGAGCAGGGGGCCGTGTATAGATTTTTTCGTTTTTTCGAAGTTTTTCGAACTTTGGCAGTTTTGAGAGTTATAACGTCATAATAACGATCAGTATATAAACATTTTTCTACAAATCTATTTTGGTTGGCGCGTATCGCGCATCAGACAAATTCTCAGTGACGGTAAGTCAGAGCGGTTAATACATTGAACTATCAAACCATGAAAATTATTTCAACTATTATCTGCGGTAGACGCCGCTTATTAAGCACACGGTTAATGAGCTCACCCGCTTATTAAACCCAAATTCGTCCGATCCGGATTTCTTGCATTTGACAATGTATTAACAAAACTCGCTTTGTATGCTCAAAAACCTGTTTAATAAGCCCAAAATTTCTACGCAATTCTTTTAAATTTGTTTAAAAAGCTTCATAACTAACAAATTTCATTACGTAATTCTTGATTTTTTTCTCAGTGGATAGACATCACGCATTTTGTTTACTGTCGAAAATTCATTTGTTTCGTCACAAACTCTTCATATCTAATCACATGCTAAGATTAATAAATCTTTTTCGACATAAATTTCGTCACAAATGTTGTTTTTAACTTATAACTAGACATTTATTTAGACATTCATTTTTATTTAACTAAATGGCGAAAAGGCGTGCAGATCTAACCTTTTCCAAAAAGCTTGATACTTTTGAAAAATTACCGAGTTCTGCGGAAATGCAGTCAGCGTGCTGCTGAAATGCAGGCAGCGTGCTGCTGCCGAACAACTTAACATTTCTCGTGCCTGCCTACGAAACCTTCTGCATGTTTATTTGGACCAAGACAATGGAAAAAACAAAGAAACCGTTCATAATAGCGTAGTGCAGTACAGTTGTAGAGCGTTGATTGCGTGCAAGAGTATACGCGGTCTCTTTGATTTTAAACGCCAAAATTTTTATAATCCGAATGTGTATTTTCTTAACAAATTTCTATATACAATCTAATTAGCTTTAAACATTTTAGCTATATTGCAGTTAGCCACAAATATTTTAGCTCAAAATATTTAGAAAAAGTTGTCCGTCGCTTAACAAGCCCAAAATGATTCGGTCCAGAGACGGTCTAAATAAGCGGCGTTTACTGTATTACTTCCCGTTTCCACAACGAGCGTGGAAAAGAGCATTCTTTGTTTCTTTTATTGATCTTCGATAAAATTGAAGCGAGCGCAAAAAAAATCAATAAAACAAAGAATGCTTTTTTTCACGCTCTTAGTGGAAACGGGCCTTAACGGTTTGTTTTGTCTATCAAGTTCGTCAGAAGCAATGATGGCTTTAGTACGGAGCGAACGGCAAAAAGTGCCTCCGAAGCAAAATATTGCCCTATTTATTTATAGTAGCACCCTGACGGAGGCCCTTTGTCTGCAACTTATCTTTAAAACGAAAGCAGGGATAATGCAAACGATAACTTTTTTTCTTAGAGATCACTTTATTTTGGGACGAAAAAACTTGGCATATTAAAAGTGGCCCCCCTAGTTTTTGCACCGAACCTCCCCTTTTGTAGGGCCATCACTGGTTAGAAGCCAATCAAAAATCTGAATAGCAAATACTAAAAAGAAAGCTAAGCAAAGCTATAAAAGGTTTGCAAAAAGAACTGAAAAACAACAAGAAAAATAAGGCAGTGATTAAAAATGTTAAACCTGTTACAAAGCTCAACAGCCTCGTATTTCCCATTTCTAACCAGCTGAGATGCAATAGCTTTTTTTGATTAAATTTCATTGCATAGTGTTTTTCCGTTGCTTACGCTAATGTTTCCAAATATAAACTTATTATGGTTAATATCATGATCATGGCTCTTTGTAAAACAGGTCATGACAACAACGAGCGCGGATCTTCTGTAGAAAGCCCCCGCCGCGGGGATTGTTTTTCCCAAATCTCACATTTTTGCATTAGTGGCGGGGGCTTTCTACAAAAGATCCGCGAGCGCTTCTCTCTAGCTCAGTGCTCAGGAACCTTTTTTCACTCACGGCACACTTAAAAAACTTACAAGATTTTGCGGCACACCATGACCAAAAATGTAAAAAATCTGATGAATTTGAACACAAATAGACTTTATTAAAGTTTTAAAGATTAAATTTAGTTAAGGAGCCCTGCTTGAGCTTGCCAGTCTGCAAATTGTCCAGCTACTATAAAGCTTAAACTTTCAAAAATAAAATCCTTTTCTATTTTAAAAAAGTATATTCAGATTACAGTTATCTCGCAGCTGCCAAGCACTGCTCTGGCTAAAGGCTGACTGAACGCGATCGCTCGCGCTAGAAAAAAAGAGCTAAAGTTTAAAAAGGCAATGCAAAAAGATAGCACTTCATCAATTTTTTTAATTAATAAAAGGCGCTAAGATGGTAATATAGAACAGCACAGTGAGTTGGTTAATTTACATTTTAAGGCAACTATTAATTGTTGCAACAACTATTGAAATTACAACAGAAAATAAAATGATCCTTGCAGTCATACAGAAAATAATGCAAATTTTGGCTGAACATTGAACAAATTATTAGATTTAATTATGTTACAGTATTTTTTTATTCATAGCTTCTTATTTTAGTTTTAAAACTTTAAATCATAATTTCTTGTAGCTTTTCGAAGCGCCAATTAGAGCTAAACTTTTCAAAAACGCTAGCTAATTCATAAGCAGAGGCGTAGCCAGAATATTTTGCGCCAGGGGCAAACTATAAAATTGGCGCCCCGACCTCCACGTTTAATCATATTTTCTATTACATTTAATTGTATATGGAAAAACAATTCAAATTTTAATGGATCATTTTATTTAAAGAAGAAGCAAAGTTATACAAAATATAGCATACGAGTATGTCCATAATGTCCCACTCAGTTACTATCAAAGATGATTTACATAGTCTACAATAAATTTATTTTTCTTGATTTCACTGTCGCAAACTGGTCAATCACGTCATCAAAATCTGTTTTTTCCAATGTTTCTCTTTCAACACTTAGAAGTGCAAGATCACTGAGACGACCCTGTCCCATTGATGCACGCGAATACGACAAAATAAGTTTCAATTTGCTGAAAGACCGTTCACAGCTTGCAATTGAAACTGGTATTATTAACAAAATCTGTAGAGAAATTCGCAGATTCGGGAAAACGTCGTCTCCAAAAGACACAATAAAACCAAGAAGAGCCAAAGGAGTTTCTGGTTGACCTTCAGTTCTGTTACTGAGCAGCATTCTGCAATCTTCAATTTCGGTGAAAAGTTCGTGGCCATTGATGCCGTGTCGTAGAAATTTGCAAAATCTGTGCAATCTCGACGAATTGCATCCTCATCCGTGTCGGATAGAAGAGTCTTAACGTCAAGCAGAAATCCAAATTTTGTGTTTAAGTCTTTTAGTCGTGAAAAACGTGTTGACATCTCCTGTTGAAGCCGATCAAATACATTCTTCATAACGCGCACAATTTCTTCTTCTGGTGAAAGTCCTGCATCTCTTTTCAGTTCTCCAGGCATTCTCTTACGTTGCCTAATTCGTCTATCCACCTGAACCCCCCAGGCTGTGCATTTTGTTTTGGCATTCTCTACAGCAGCTTGGCTCAAATCATCACGAAGCTTAACAAATTCTTGCTCCAAAGATTCAATATAAGTTGCAGCTTCCTTGAAGTTCATTGTAGGATCCTGTAGGCGCTTCTGTACACGATCAATTTTTCCAAGAACGGTATTCCAGAATTGTAATAAACTACGAAATTAAACTTCAATATGCAGGCCTGTAACTGCTCTGCACCACTTCTAGTTTCAGGTGTCATAGTTGAGTCCTCTGATAATTTTTCTAAGAGTTGTACCAGTTCATCCAGCCCTTCAAAAATAGCTTTAACAGCTTCTAATCGTGCACTCCAGCGTGTTGCAGACTCTCGTTTTACTGTTATAGGAAGAACTCGTTTTAACTCTTCCCAACGAATTGTTGAATGAAAGAAAAACGAATATATATTTTCAAGTGTCCCAAAAAATGTGACGACAACTGGATCTTGCTTAGCTGAGTGTACTCCTGCTAAATTTAAGCTGTGGTTGTCACAGTTGACAAACAGTGCTCTGTTATTTCTGTTACATATTCGTTGTTGAAGGCCAGAAATATGCCCTGCCATCACAGCAGCATTGTCATAACATTGTGCTCGACAGTCGGCTAAAGATATGGCGTCAGACTTTAGTCTCTCGATGATGACTTTCTCTAGGCTTGCTGCATCTTTTGAATGTATCTCGATATAACCTAAAAATGATTCTTTGATAGTTACTTGTTTAGTTTGAAAATTAACATCCACAAATCTTATGATCTGAGACAGCTGTTCCCGATGTCCTAAATCAGGAGTTGAGTCAAGTAAGATGCCGTAGTATTTGCTTTTCTTTATATCCCGCAGCAATTTGCTCTTTACAGTTGATGCAAGTATGTGGATAAATTCATTCTGAATTACGGGTGACAAATAGGAAACTGATCCCGGATTTTGTTCAGCATGTTGGACGTGTTTTGCCAGTAGTGGATCAAATTGAGCAATGAGTTTGATCAGCGCGATAAAGTTTCCAACATTTTTATCATTTCTGGGATTCAAGTTTTCCTCATGACCACGTAGTGCCAAATTTTGTGAAACCAGAAATTTAATACAGGTGAGTATTCTTTGCAATATATCTCGCCAACGTTGTTTTTCCGAACGAATCTGCGCTTGAGCGATTGCGTCAATTCCTATACCGTCAACTAACCGTCTTTCGGCTTCCTTCCATGTAGTAAAAGCGATGGTTAGGATTGTTTTCATGAGATTTTAGTTTTTCTGGCTTTCTCCACTTGTTGAAACCGTTTTTTAACTCAAACGAAGCTCGCGAGTTTGAAGGCGATGATGTAAATAGTAGACAACAGAAACAGTAAGCGGCTTTATTGATTGGTGAATACAACAGCCATGAACGATTTACCTCCTCTCCATTCGCTAATCGACGTTTAAACCATGCCGATGTAATCGAACGTTCTCTATATAATGATGGTAGATTGTCTGTGTGCTGAAAAAGTATGGGCCCGAGAGTAATCAGTTCATTGCGAAGAGATTGTGGTACTTTCGGTAACTTTGTCACTTCGTCAAATTCTAAGTAACCAACATCGTGAAACTTTAGTACATCAGGAACCACATCCGATTGCACATCGTAATGAGTAGTATTATTTGCAGCTTCTCTGCCAGAAATGTTATCTTCCCCGTTACTTTCAACAGGTTCGTCACTATGTTGGGTCTCTCGGTCTTCAGTGTTTTCGGAGTTTCTTTCTGCACATACAGAAATATCTGTTTGAATAATGTTTTTCTCCGAGACCGCAATGTTTTCAACATTAGCGTCGACATCATGCTCTAAAACAGATGGTTGATAGCCGCCATCTTCTGATTTTGAAGAACTGGTGTTTGCAGCTTCAACTTCTTTCTTGGCTTTCTTTAAAAAAGCAGCAATAATACACTTGATTTTTTGAATGCTATTTCGGCTTTCTTTTTTCTTTTGCGATTTTGAGCTCCACTTCTTTTTCTTCCTGACACGAGTTACAAAAAATCAAATATAAAATATATTTTATTAGATCTATATGACTGAGTGCACTAAACTGCCACAGCAAAGTCAATACTCAGTAACACGAAGTATCAGAGTAGTATCTTACACTGCATCATCAGTTTTAGCAAAATATTTTTAATTGGCTGATATACAGTCAATAAGTCTCTTTACAATTAAAAAAAAAGTGTCCATAAAGTCTTTTAACAATTAAAAAAAATTATTACAACGTGAAATGATGAGATGTCGCAATGAGGGTTGTTTTATGTTAATCAGTATTTCATAAAGTTTTTATTGACACTAAAATTTATTGTTTCAGATAAAATTTCTTAATTAAAATTTCTTATGTTTAATGATTGAGTTACATGAACTGAACCTCCATAAAATTACTACTCCTTAAGAAAAAGCGCAATGTGTATCCTGGTTCATTGAGACAAAATCAGATGTTCAGACCCAGCGAAACTACACAAATAAGTATGGAAGAGACCCTATGCCCTGTTGAACGTGGTAGTTCCAATTGTCTGGCAGCAGTACGGATGGACTTCATAGGAGAACGTTGAAAGGCTTGCCTTAAAGTTTTTTTTATATATTCTTTACTTCATAAAGCTTTATTACTGTTTGTCTCATACAGAAAAACTTTTTTCATAACTGTGACCTGATTAGCTAAAATTTAACTTATTACAATGAACAACTTATTTCTATACCGTTAGTTACAGGGCTATCAGATGCTTTTTTAGCTGATTAAAGGCAAATGACTTCAGAGCAACGCGCAGCCGTATATAAACGAGCGTGCGCATGTGCTTTGGGCATTATGACGTAACAATGAACTTTTTAGGTTTTTGACCTAGAAAATTATGCCGAGTTTGTTTTTTCGCTCACCTGAGATCACGTGACTTGCCAGATTATGTGACTCCCGCCGTCGAAGAGTTAAATTTTTGCAAGCCCCATTTTGGCGCCCCTGTACCTTGGCGCCCGGGGGCATATGTACCTCATTGCCCCCTTAAGCTACGCCTCTGTTCATAAGCACGTTGCATTCAACTGTTTTACCGTCTATTTAAAGCTTGTCAATTCCTGTAAAATTTTTAATCTCATCTTTTCGCACACTTTGTATAAATGATGATGTTTAATGGGAGGTATAAAACGGCAACTATTAGTTATGTTGCGAAAAAATAAAAACGCCGCGGCAGGTCGTTGTGTAATTTGTGTTTATGAAGAGACACAAAATTTTGCTGTTGAATTGCTTTAGATCCAAGCTGGCTTTTTATTTACGTCTACGGAAAATTTATGAGCTGTTACTATTTTTGTCGTCAAATCATACTTAGTTGGCATTACAGCAAGACATGCTGCATTTTAAAGGCATAATTTTAGTCAAAACTATGCCAAAAATTTTATTTCATATATTTCACAAATTCAACATCATTTGTTGGGGTATTTCCAAGTTATCGATATTTAGAATATTGCATGATCTAAGTTGATTGTTTTAGCAATAAATCAATGCTAATTTTTTAAATCAAATGCTAAATAGGAGACATAACAAATTGTATTTCGCATTTCACTCCACCTCCATTAACTGCATGTAGTCACAATACACGTCAATAGTGACAATACAAATTGGCAGATTTCTACACAATTTTTCAGAAAACTACCTACAAATCTCTTGCATGTGAATTTTTTTAAAAAAAAGTTTTTTTTGTCAAGATATAACAAGCAATTTGCTATATAGTAACTGGCAAGTTTTTGCAACTTTTGCAACTTTTTTCTACAGCTTCCAACAAATTCTTAAATACTCAGAATTTATGTAATACGATGTTTTACACTGTTTTCAGCAGTTTTATATGGCAACTTTTTGCAACTTTTTCTTTTTTCATACAACTTTATACTGCAAATATTATCAAGTATAAGCAAAAAGTCAAAATGTGATTTAAAAAACATGCTATAAAACTACTGTATTTCAGTATATTTCTATGTCTTTGATTTGTAATAACAATGACCCGGTCAAACATCGCAGTCCAGAACTGCAAACCAAATTGCCAAGCAACTTCGTGTACTGTGGAGCGAAGTTTCTACATGCTACGCAAACTCTTTGTCATTTTTCCATAGCTGATATTTGGAAATACTTAGCATTGTATGGAAATAAACCGCTTGAGTAAATCACAGTTTAAAATGCTTGTAAATAAATGCAATTTTTTTCTGCAACTTTTGTTAAGAATAAATGCAAATTTCTAGCAGTTTATTGCAACAAAACCGTTCCCTCCGATAATATTTCTAACCATTCTTTTTATAGACCAGGGCTCTTCAAACTGGGGGTCCCGACCCCCCAGTAGGTCACGAAAGGGCTCAATGGAGGTCGCGAGATGTTTCAAGAACATTATTAAAGTATTGACAAGAAAACATTTTAAACAGATGAGAAAATCCGCTTCACGTGATTTTTATCAATAGCTCTATTATAGCGAACAATTATTTCTACAAGCAACATTATTAATTAATGCAAAGAAAATAAATGTCATAAATTATAAAATTTGCTTGATCGAATTTAGGTTGCATTGGTTGCTAACGCATTCGAGTTGCGGCAGCTGCTAACACGTTTAGGTTCTGTTTGATGCTGGTAACAAACGAGTTTCAAATGCAAGTGGCTGATTGTCTGCCTGAGCGTTGAGCGGTTGAGCATATAATACTGAACTTAGTTCTTGTTTGGTTTCTATTCAATTTATGGCCGGTAGGAGTGACTATATATTATTGTGCTGGTGACGTAGCACTTGCAAAGTGATTTTGTTTTTAATTGTTTGTCGTGGCATGGGTATTTACTTGTGAAATTCAAAATAAATAACCTAATGCTATAAATTTATTAATCTATCGCAGATGGCAACACGAAGTTCATTGCTTCTCGATGCATGGTTGCAACTTCTTTCCTGCAAAAATATTGTTGCAATACCCTTTCAAAAATCGACAACTCTTAGTTCATTATTCATAGTAATTTTTATCAGGGGAAAGCGGGGTAAAGCGGACACCTTTATGTTCTCGCAAAATAAAAACTCTCAAAAAAAAGTTTTTTTACTAAACAGCTAGAATCAAGCATAGGTGGGCACGAAAGTACCGCGGTACTTTTACTCGGTACTTTTGAATTATCCAATTTAATAGTAATAAAAAAACTATTTTTAAAATTTTATTTTTATTTTTATTTTTGAATTACACTATTTTTGAATGTCAATTGAAATTCAATGTATGACAGAGAAGTTAATAGTTATAACTATTAAATTGAATTATTCAAAAGTACCGAGTAAAAGTACCGTGCCCACCTATGGAATCAAGTACAAAGCTGTTTGACAAAAAAAAATTGGCACCACAGCTTTTCTTAATTTGAAGCAATTCAAGCTTATATTTTTTTGCACTTGTGATGAAATAAACTTGCTACGTAAATAGTGCCTTTGCTATGTTTTGCAAATAAAATATTAAGAAGTTTTTTTTGCTTCAAAGATTTAGGTATAGTGGTTTACTATCGCACTACGTTTTATTTGTTGAGGCTTAATATTGTTTTTCATTAGCATTTACATGCCGTGATGGGGCAAAGCAGACATTAGCTGTGGGGGCAAACGGTCATACTGGTATTCTAGCTAGTACTAGTAATAAAGTTGTCTGTAGACTTATCATGGTTGTATTATACTGCAATAAAATTCGGTAAAGGTTGATATACAGTAATTAACTTTAGAGTGAGATTAATGATGATTTTGAGTTGGTTAGTAATTAACCAGCTAACTGTTTTTCAACTTGAAGAAAAGTATAGTAATCATATACCTAACTTAAGTGTGCTTAAGCCTAATAAAATTGAAATTTGATTGCAATGGTTTGGAACTATAAAAGAACTACAAACCAATCGAGTTGGTAATTTTTTTGATAGCATGATCGCTTTGCCCCGGCTTCAAAACCTAAATTGTGTAAAAAATTTTAAAAAATTTGCAAATTGAATATTAGAAAAATGTTTTTATATAGGTGTTTCAGTTTTTCCAATCTATTGGATGCATAATTTTATTTGCAGAAACTGACCTAAAATAAAAAGATATTTTTATTTTAGTCCCTAGGGGTCGAAAAAAATTTGGCCGTGCAAAGTGGGTCGCAATGAAAAAAGTTTGAAGAGCACTGTTATAGACTATGCTTGACTTCCTCAATTGCAATTTAAACTAAATAAAAAAAAAGTGTAGTGTTTTCTGTTATCGCGACTCAGAAGTAAAGAATTAAGATAGAATCGAAATTTTTTTTTAAGAAAAGATAGCAATCTGAAAAAAAATGAACAACTTACCGGTACCGGAGCCCATAAATGTGACGTCAGGCAACGTAGCAGAAAATTGGAGCTACTTTAGAGAGAAGTGGAAAGACTTTGACATTGCTACCGGTTTAAGAGAAAAAGACGAAAAAATTCGTGTTGCAACTCTGAGAGGAATAATGGGTAAAGATTGCTATAGCATTTATAAAAGACAGATACTTGAAGAAAAAGAAAAAGAAAAAGTTAGGCCTACAAGCATTCTCGACGCTCTGGAGAAATATTTTAAGCCAGCATTAAACGTTACGTACGAAAGATACATTTTCAATACTTGTGATCAGCAAAGTCATGAAATAATAGATGAATACGTAAACAAACTAAGAGGCTTGAGTGAAACCTGTGAATTCGGAACTCTAAGAGACAGTTTAATAAAAGACCGCATCGTGCTTGGAACGAAAAATAAGCAAGTACGAGTTACATTGTTAATTCAAAAGGAATTAACTATTGACAAAGCTTTATCAGTATATGGCAACAGTGAGTTAACTGAACAACACCTGCTGAAAATCAATGATAATTCATCTTCAAACGTAAACTCTCTACAAAATGTCCTACAAAAAGAAAGATAATAGAAACGTGAACAAAGGAGCTGTGGGCACTGTGGTTTTTAACATGCTCAGCGCAAATGTCCAGCATATGGCAAAATTTGTCATAAATGCAATAGAAAAAACCATTTCGCCAATGTTTGTAAAACAAAAGCTAAATTACAATGAAAACAATGTTCCACCAGCGCAACTGCAAAAGACACCGCTAAGCCTCAAGGGCATACTGGCGGCGGTTCCGATATGCTAACCACATCGAGTTAGCTAACACGGATACGGGTTAAGACAAGCAAAACCCTGCAGTTCCCATTACAAACATATAGTAAGAATGGTTAAGTCAATCAACAAGCAAGTGCCGACAGACCTGTTTCGTCCTTATTTTTTTTTATTTTTTTTTTTTTACTTTTAGTTATAAAACAAAAAACAACTCAATAAATACACAATACAATAAAAACAGATGTGTAAACTTTGAAAATCATGGTGAGTATATTGGTTAATACATATGAGGCAAAACATATAAGACAAGCGAATAAACTAACAGTGTAATAAGAGTAATAATTAAATTTTTAAGCATGTTTTTGTAGACGAAATGAACACAGTAATAACAATAAATAGCGTATAGAAAGAGATTAGTCAGGAGCGAAATGTGCAAGACGCAAAAATAAAATACAATTGACAATAATAGTTTGTTTGCTATGTGTAAAATAGCAAGCGAGAAAAAAATATATATATTAAGTGGAAAAAAAGTACAAGTGTGCGAAGAGGAAAAAAAATTGTCAGGACACTACAACTTGTTGTTGACACCAGCTGAAAAAGTTGAAAACTTAAACAGCTGGCACAACTTTCTGTTTGTGGTTTTTACACCTCAAACATCCAGTTGTGGACCTGAACGCTGGGTAGGTAGTACAATGAAAACAATGTTCCACCAGCGCAACTGCAAAAGACACCGCTAAGCCGCAAGGGCATACTAGCGGCGGTTCCGATATGCTAACCACATCGAGTTAGCTAACACGGATACGGTTTAAAACAAAGACTTTGTCTTAACCCGTATCCGAAAGGAGAAGAAGAAGTAAATCAAATTCAAACATAGTTATTATTTTTATGCAGTATGAATTCGCTTTCTTGTGTTAACATTTTAATTGTTTCAAAAACAAATTCAGTTTTAACTATGTTTAATCTTTTGGTCCTTCTTATAAACTTTTAATAATAAGAAAACTACTTGTAATCACTGTAAGCTTGACAACGTGTGTTAAAGTCTCCTCTTACCCAGAAGCTTGTTGTTCATGCCGTATCGCGTTTCCTGTTAAAAACCGCAACATACTCATGATTGGAGTTTGAAAATCTGGTTACCTTAATTTCCAATGTAAAAATAGAGTAAGCGAAAAAAATTGTTATAATGCACCTTGATTTTTTGAGTTTTCAAAAACAATTTGTTAAAGAAAATTTATCACAAGGTGGACTAAAAAAAAAAAATTTGATTTTAAAACACCAATTACTTAAGCTTAACTGCTAGTTTAATTACGAGTCAAGTGCAACAACCCTTTATGTTAAAAAGTTTTACATTTTTTTACTTTTACTAACGAAATTCATCATAAAACTGAACATTTTATTGCATTTTGCCAACTAAATTTCCTAAAATTAACATTTCTTTAAAATTTAAAGTCAAATAAGGTCAACGTAAGTAAGATCAATTCCAAAAAAAGTCGGTTGTTTTTTAAAAATATAATAAAATTTATTCTATCAAGCCCTATAGCAGATAGTTGTTATATCCGAATGAAAACAAACCAAACTGAAAATATTTAATAAACTTATTGACTAGCTCAAAATCTAAAAATAAACTTTTGAAAAACCAAGATTTTTTTAAAAAAGAGCTAAACTTTGCTTTCAGGACACGGTTTTGGTTGGGGTAACAAACACAAATAAAGTAAGAAATCAATAAATTCAGTCTTTTATCTTGAACGTTGCTAACCTCTGAGAAAAAGGTTTGCACAGTAACCTTGTGAAAGAAACCGTCTACAGGTATTAAAAATTAGACTTTTTAATTTCATTTTCTGTTTTCTACACCAATGTTTTAAACTATTATAAAAAATTTTTTAACAATTATCTTAAAAATCGAAAAAGTAAAATATCCAATTAAGCGTAAAACTTCTTAAAGGCTTAATTTTAACTTGATTTTTAGTCAGGTGTAACTTCAATGTTTTTACATTTTGAAACAAAATTCAACATGTTTTTAATATTTTTAGTTCATTCTTCTAACTTTTTATTTAATTTTTGCCAACGTAACATTGCTTGAGATGTTAAAAAAAAAATAAATGCTATGCAGAAACTTATTGGTGAATTCCAAGAAAAAATTTTAAAATCATTGAATTAGACACGGGGTGTTGATTAACAACCAATTACAATCAGTCATCATATCCCAAACTTAACGATAACAAACCGAGTAAAATGATTCAAGTTAAACAAATTTTTTATTTTTACTAGCTTAATAAATCTTTGAAACATCAATTTTTTTAAAAAAAGACCGCTTGACACTAGTTAAACCAAAACACTTTAGTTTTTCTTTCTCCAAATAAACGTTTTAACCAAAAGTTTCATCAATTGCTATTAAAAATTGATCCACGAATATAATTTTTTACATTTTTTACACGGAGGTTTTGTGGTCAGGTTCTTAAAATTATCACTATTTAAATTTTCTCAAAAGCCTCACATTGTAAAGGTTTTAGTATGAAAACAGTAGATTTCTTCTACGTAAAAAAATTTTACTTTTTCTTGAAAAGCCCACCTTTCTTCCAAGTGTTTTACATTTTAAAGTTACGGAAACACTAGCTTGCTTAAAAAATCTAAAAAAATTTTCCTGAAAAGTGTATATTTCTTCCTAGTGCCGCAGAAGTTTGTTAGTTTTTAGAACCAAATCCTTAAAAAATTCTACTTTATTTTAGATTTTTGCTATTTTTTCAATGCATAGCAACAATTCAATCTTAAAATTTTTGTCACAATTGTTTTCTTAATTGCGCAAATGTTGTAATTTTGTCAAACTCTTTGTATAATTGTTGCACAGAGACAAATATTTCGACTTTTGCACGTTTCAAAAATTCTCATTTTACTTAGTTTTTTCTTTCCAAAGTGAAAAGAGTCGCATTAAAGGTTTTACTTTAACTAAATATCGATTTGTTTGTTTTTAAATTATTATTAATATAAGCAGCAATACAAAAATTTCAAAGTTAACTAACAAAAAGTTGACAAGTCAAGTTTATTAGACCCATCTCTTCATTAAATGATACCAATTTTTTAATTAAAGATCTTTTATTTTCACCTTGTAACCTAAATTTTTTCAATCTACTTTGCATTATAAAAGTGTTTAACATTACAAAATTTCACAAGATTTTCTCAAATTGAAGCCGTCTTAATTGAAAAATAGCAAATTTGACGTTAAAAGTTGTTAGATTTGCAAATCAATATCTGTTTTTAGCAACTGTTTATTCCTCATATGACCTAAATGTGATGCTTTAAATTAATTTTATGGTAAAAATCAGTCAACCTTACAATTTTTAAGTAGTTTAAGTTGAAACCGTTTGTATCCCAAAAAATCAGAAACATTACGTTTCAGCATGATTTAATTTTGCTTTTTTACAAGCAAACTTTTCGATTCTAGTGAAACAAACCTACATTTTACTTTGTTCACGTTTCAATAGCTAAGTTTGTTCTTTCAAAAGTTAGACCAAGAAATTTTTTTATTTTTCAATTTGAAGTCACAACTTGCGTATTTTGATTTATAAACCTAAACTCATGTAACTTGTAGAGCATATCAATTTCTACGTTTTCAACTGGTCTGTTACATTTTTATTTTAAAAAATTCTATCGGCTTTACGTATTGTTGTCTTTAGTTATAAAAAATTATCACAATTTGCTAAAAAATTTTCTTTTATCATCATTTATAAGTTCGTTTGATGGTAAGATATCAGATAAAAGTTACAATTTGGAAAAATTTTTATAAAAGAATAGTGTTTTTATTGCTTTTGAAAACAAAAGTTCATGCACAAACCTTGAAAAATACACAAACGCCATGAAAAGTTTTGTTTAAAACAACCACAGTGTCGTCTATTTTACCAAATTTTTTGTATCATAACAGTAATAAACCTGTTTCTCAAGTCAACTGTTGAACTTTGCTTCATAATCACAGCTCTTCTTCTTTTTGTTATTCTCGTTTTCAACACTACTTTGTCATTTTTAAGGTGATAACCATTTATTTTCTTGTGTTTTTTGCTTAATGTCATCATCACCAACCATAAAATCTAGTTAATTTTACACTTTGCTTATTTTTGTTGACATTCATGTGTCTGTTTTAGCTTCTACTTAATTTTTTAAATGTTTTTGCAATTTTAAAAGGGTTCTTGTCAAAATTTTTATTTTTTTCGAAAATGTGATTATTTTTAACGGTGAAACATATGAATTTTTAACGGTTTTTTTCTTGGTAAGTTTAATATCAGTAATTTTTTTGAGAATAAGAAATAACTGATTTTAAAATATTCTTCAGTGTGTACAAAACTTGTTAAAAATTACGAAATTAATGGTAAAACAACAAAAAGTAAAGTCGTCATCGTTTGAAGGGCATCCACTCCAGGCCAGACACAAACAGAACTGGGGCCGAGGGTTTATCCTTTTACTACCCCAGACTGCTGCACTGCCTGGATCAGATGCTGGCAGTGATGTTATTAAGCCAGCATCGAGTTTCGTCATCCAAAACCGTCAGACCGCGTGCTCCATGTGGTGCCCGATGTATGGGGCACATTGTTAGTACATGGTCTGCGGTTTGCTCTGAGGCGCCACACTCGCAATTCGGTGAAGGAGTGAGACCCCATTTGTGCATGGACGAATGGAATCGCCCAACACCAGTCCGCAGGCGGTTGAGCTTAACCCAAGCTGCTCGGGGTAAGCCCATCCCAACAGGCCTGACACTGGTCCCGGGCACAAAAGCACGGAGCCTGGAAGCATTTTCACAGTACTCCGCGTTCCATTTCTGATTCGTCCATTCAGAGGCGCGGATGCCAAGTCTGGCAAGATTGTCCAAGAGATTCCGCGCACCTGGCACAAACGGGCGTCTGGATCTTAGTCTCACTTGGCCAGTATCTGAGGACCCATTTAACAGACCATGCAAAATATGATCGGGGTCCAGAGATCCACGGTAAGCCAAGGAGAGTGTCGCTCCCAGTCGGCGAAGCTCAGCTGGCTGGATGCCTGAAAGTACAGGTAGGTGGTCCGTTGGAGTGGGACGCAGGCATCCAGTAACTATGCGCAAGGCGTCATTCAAGACACTGTCAATGAGGCGAGTGTGAGCACTGCGACACCAGACTGGCGCACAGTACTCAGCTGTTGAGTAGACTAGAGACAAGGTGGCTATGCGTAGTGTTTTAGCACCAGCACCCCATCCCGAGCCCACGAGTCGCCTCAACAGTGTGACGCGCGAAGATAGTTTTTTGCGCAATGCCACTAAATGGTGACGAAACGTGAGCGATCTGTCCAGTTTTACCCCAAGGTATGTAGGGGTTGGACAGAACGGTAAAAGTCTACTATTGTTGTAGACCTTTAGCTCACGTTTGGCCTCTCGGTTGTTTAAGTGAAAGGCTGCCGTCACCGTCTTAGTGTGACTGAGCTTCAACCTCCAAGTCTGGAGATACGCTGACAGTGTGGACATATCTTGGCTTAATGTCCCCTCCAAGTCCTTCCAGTTTCCAGAAGAGTGCAACAATGCTAAATCATCAGCATAAGCAAACTTTCTGGAAATCATGGAAGGAAGATCGTACGTATAGATGTTAAATAGGAGGGGAGCCAAGACCGATCCCTGAGGAACGCCGTTTTTAAGACGGCGTAGCCTGCTTTGCTTGCTGTCACCGGTGGTAAGGGTGAAACTTCGATTTCGGACAAGCTCCATGATCATTTTGACCATGTGCTTATCCGGAAGTAGTCTCAGCAGCTTGCAGGTAATGCCACGGTGCCAGACAGTGTCATAAGCAGCTGTCAGATCGATAAATACGGCACCGGCCTTCTTTTTAGCCTCGAAAGAATCCTCGATGTTCTGGGTTAGCAGAACAACTTGATCTACGGTTGACTTCCCGCGTCGGAACCCAGCCTGCTCTTTAGGGAGCAGTGGATCGATTAATGGTTCAACGCGGGCGTAGATAAGCCTCTCGAGGATCTTGTAGGGGACACAGAGCAGAGATATCGGTCGATAACTCTTTGGGTCCCCCACGGGCTTTGCTGGTTTTGGGATCGCGACCACAAGCGCTCTTCTCCAGATCTTGGGAATTTTGAGTCGGCGCAAACAGGAAGAAAGGAAGTCACGTAACCAGGACTTCAAAGCAGCTCCAGCATGGAGTATAAGCTCGGGGCAGATGGAATCAGGACCCGGAGCTTTACCTGGTTTTAAATGTTGAAGGGCAGCAGCAAATTCTCTCTGCGAAAAATTGTCAGAGATATTTACTGCGTCTGGTGTTGTGGCCCTCCAAAGGTCAGACACTTCTTGAAAGACAAGTCGAGATGACTTGCGATCAACAGTCTCGTATTTCCCATTTCTAACCAGCTGAGATGCAATAGCATCGGCTGAAACGGGACAATGACGAGGAGAGTGTCGTGACCTACCAGTAAGGTTGTTCAAAATACTCCACGCTTTTCGACTAGAGTGTGAGAAGTCAATGCTCCGAACTGCTTCGGACCATCGATCCCTCCGTTTTCTGTCAAGCTTGGCAAGCAGAGCTGTAGCAGCCAAACTTGAGTCGTCTCCCTGAGGAGACTGCAGAAAGGTTTTATAGAGGGATTCACACTCTGCATCCCAACACGGAATATAGTTGTTTCGATACCCGCGTGGGATAGTCTTCTTGGCTGCTTTCTTAATGATGTTACAGAAGTCCTGGTAAGCCGCATCCACATCAAGTGAATCAGGCGGCAACAAAGTCTTTGCGAATTTATTTGTCAAAGCAATGTAGTGACTCCATTTGGCCTTGCGGAAGTTCCATCGCTTAACAGGCATGCTTGGCACTGCCATAGCAAACCTTGGTGGTGTAATAAGCAAGGGTCGATGTTGTGACCTGGGAAACTTCTCAAGGACACGTCTATCCGGTAAGCGACTGTTTGGACCTACGCTAGCGAAAGCTAGATCTGGATTGGTGCCAGTGTTCCAGCGGCCGGAATAAAAACTGGCAGCGTCCTTGGCATTATATAGCAGGGCAAGACAATTAATACTTGCCCAGCCAGCCAAGCACTCACCATCCGGACTGTTGTCATCATAACCCCAGTCAGCATGACGACAGTTAAAATCGCCAGCGTAAAGACAGGGGTGAGGAAACACTGGGAGATCCAGGGTTCGCAATCGCGTTGGTGGTGGTTTGTAGACGTTGACTATTTTATAGCCATCAACGTCCACACACAGCCACTCGATCTCCGATGTCGGTGGAGATTGGTCCAAAAGCGTGTATCTCAGTCGCTCGTGGACAAACGTGGCAAGGCCATGCTTCCTGCTTAAAGAAGACCCAGCTAGTTGGTAGTGTGGTAGTACCAACTTCTCTGCATCAGTGCAGTGGGTCTCCTGCAGTAGGATGACGAGTGCCTCAGACTGCATAGCGAGGTGATGAAGAACATTCATCTTGCTTGCAGTAAGGCCTTCGATGTTCAGCTGAAGAATAGTGGGTCTTCGGAACTTGTTGGCAATGTGCCCTGAAAAGGGCAGTTTTATCCTGACATTGCCCCGTCCTGAAAAGGACGTTTGCCGATTAACAGACCCACACTGAACATCGGAATGGGTGGATACCCTTCCGTTTTGGTAGGTTCGATTTCGGTCTGTCATTTTAAAATCAATGAACAGACTTACTCACGGCCCAGGCTGCGTGAAAGCACCTACCATCTGGGCCAAAAAAAAAAAAAAAAGTAAAGTAAAATAATATATTAAAATAGCATAGAAAAGGTGCTTACCAAAAGTGTATTGCTGTGTTTTAAGTCAATTTTATTATCTTTTAAATACGGAGCACAAATTTCATTCTACGTGACAATATGGAATTTGTTCACACAATTTGTCTACATCAAAAGCTCACATGTTTCACCGTTAAAAATAATCACATTTTCGAAAAAAATAAAAATTTTGTCAAGAACCCTTTTAAAATTGCAAAAACATTAAAAAAATTAAGCAGAAGCTAAAACAGACACGTGAATGTCAACAAAAATAAGCAAAGTGTAAAATTAACTAGATTGTATGGTTGGTGATGATGACATTAAGCAAAAAACACAAGAAAATAAATGGTTATCACCTTAAAAATGACAAAGTAGTGTTGAAAACGAGAATAAGAAAAAGAAGAACTGTAATTATGAAGCAAAGTTCAACAGTTGACTTGAGAAATAGGTTTATTACTGTTATGACACAAAAAATTTGGTAAAATAGACAACGCTGTGGTTGTTTTAATACAGCGTGGTCCAACTACGGGCCCGCGGAACAATTTTGCAGAAGTCTTGTCGATTACAGGCAGCGGCAACCTTTTTTTCGGAGAACGCTATGATTTTGGGAAGAAAATAGGAATTTTGGAGATCGATTCCAATCGAAGACCTTTTTTTTTTTTTTTTGGAGAACACCCTGAGTTTGGGACAAAAATAAGTGTTTTTAGCCGGTTGAGGCCCGCAAACTCGAATAATTTTGAAAAGTGGCCCACAAGAGTGCAGAAGTTGGACCACCCCTGGATTAGATAACGCCAGAATTGATTTTAATTCATTTGTATTTCTTTTTAGTTTTTCGTTTATTAAAACTTCTTTGGATACCATAAATAAAACCCAAAAACAGATGACGATTAAGCGCAAAAATTTTTTTGCTATTAAAAAATATTCTTTTTCAATAAGAAACATTTTTTTGTTTGACCGTCATCGGTTTTTGTTTTTTATTTATAGTATCTAAAGAAGTTTTAATAAACAAAAGCTTAAAAAATTAGAAGATATTTAACTAAAATTTTTGCATTAATAATAGCTGTTTTTAATTGCAAAACCATCAACCTTTTACTTTATTGATAAAACTGATGAAGAAGATGCAATGATTTTTTCATTGTGAAAGCTTTTTCTTTAATATTGCCACCATATTGCGCCACAGTTGAACGCCGATTATCCGAACGCAAAGGCGGTTACAACGCCAAAGCATGGTGTGAACGACAGAGTGAGTGTCATTCAACGCAGCTTCTGCTTCTAAAAAAGATGAGAAACTTGGTAGCGACGAAAAGTGTGTTAAACTTAAAACTAAATGATTGATCACTATACTGTTCATGATGCACAATAAATGAGCGGATGTGTATATGATGCTTTTTATTGCAAGATTGTATTTTGTTCGATTATCCGAAAAAAACAGTTATCCGAACCACGCCTGGTTTTAATTAGTTTAGATAATCGGCATTCTACTGTATCTTTAAATCAACTCTTACGGAACTTGCGAAACAACCTTACCAATTCAACTTCTAGTTTGGGTCTATTTCCGTATAACCAAACAGGTTTACTTTTTGTAGTATAATTTGTTAGTAGACATATGCTAATTGTTTAATATAAAGCTCATACTACGCATAATTTTTTTCAATTTTTTTACTGATATTTTACATTAAATCTGGTAATTTATGTTAATATTAAAAAAGATGCCGCGGACGCAATTGAGTAATATTAGAAAGTTTTTTATTTATAAAATATTGACCGATTCATTTGTGTGTCGAATTGATGACTGCGGCACAGCTCTTCGTGGAAACCACGCATCTAATTTACAAAGACACGTAAAAAGATTTCATGAGGAGTCTTTAAAAAATACAAAGAAAAATATTTCATTAATCTATCAGTAAAATCTAAGAAAATACATAAAAATACTAATGAATCTTTGTCTGAAAATGCTTCATCTTGTTGTCAAACAACTTTGAATAAAAAACTCTTTAAAACAGTTCGAGTAAAAATCGACTCATTTATTAAGAACTTCTTGCTTGGAAATGGTCACTGTAAATGGAAGACCGTATAAAATTGTTGAAGATTCAGGATTTAGAAAACTTTTAAATCTAATTTTGCAAGCGCTCTCCGACAGTGGTAATAAGATGTGCATCAACTCAGAAAATATTCGCGAAGAAGTTTTCATGCTAGCGAGCAAAATCAAAAAAGAAATTAAAGAAAATATTTGTGAAAAGTTTATTTCACTTAAAATAGACATAGCGACACGAATGGACAGGACTGTTTTAGGTATCGACATTCAGTTCATAAAAAAATGGAAAACTTACTCTGAGGACAAAAGCGATAAAAGAACTTACCCACCGCCACACGGCTGAATACATTGAAAACACCGTGGCAGAAGTTTTAGAGCAATATGAAATTTCTGTAAGTCAGATTTATACTGTTACCACTGACTATGGCGCTAACGTGCTAAAATCTGTAGAACTATTATCAAATGAGCAACTTAAAGAAAACGCTTTTGCTGATGAGGATTCTCCTGGAACAAGCCAAGCTGCTTCATCCAATATCGATGTGGAAAATGACGTTTACTCTGATGAGGACAGTGAATGTAAGGCGACTGATTCTTCTACCTTTAATATTGAAATATTGCTTGAAAGTTTAGCAGCGTTTCATTTTGTTGAATCTTCTAGCCGCCCAATTCTTCGAGGTCTTCGCTGCGCCGCGCATACCCAACAATTAGTTGTAGACGATGCTTTAAAACAATCTTCTTTAAAAAACGACATTGCTAATGCCCGCCAAGTGTGTAAAATTTTAAGAAATCCATCTATTATGGTGATTTTGAAAAAATTAAAACGAAAAAAGCCTATTTTAGATTGTGTAACTCGTTGGCATTCCACATGTGATATGCTTTAGCGACTACTTTCATTAAAAGATTTCTGCCAAGAAATGGCCGCCTCCAACGCTGAACTGCATCTATTGGAGTCACAATGGAATTTGTTTTCCAAAATTGTGACAATTCTTGAACCAGCCCGAAAACCCGCGAAGGCTTTACAGCAAGGATCACCCAAACTTCTTTTTCAACGGGCCGGATGACAATGTGAACTTATATTCGCGGGCCAGATTCGAACAAAATATCATAGAGCAGTTATGCAATTTTACTGACTTGAATATTCAACGAATCTAAGAAATCGATAAAACGAAACGAAAACAACAAAGCAAAATTGAATAAACGATTAGTGCGATTTATAAAATTCTTCTTTGTTCTTTATGATATCTTCTATGTTCGGTTTGATGTTGCTGCACTGAACCAAGAGAATTGCCTTTAAATGTTCATCAGTTAATCGCGTTTGATGTTCAGATTTGACGTTTTTCATTTTTAAAAATGTTTGTTCACAAACATAAGTTGTTCCAAACATAGATGCCATACCAGAAGCAAATTTCTTCAGCTTTAGAAATTCATCATTAGGTAAGCAACGGTAAAAAACTCAAGAAGCTTTTCTTCTCTATGCTTCTCTTTCAACAATCCATTTGCTTGCAAATCAATGAACTCTAATTGCAACTCCGATGGCATATCACTAGGATTGCAGCTGAAAGGATTCTGAAACAGAAGAACGTCGTCCTCAATCTTGTCAAGATCAGAAAATCTTTCCGAAAAATTCTGGTTTAAGTCGGTGATAATTTTCTTTAAAAATTCAAGGTTAACTTCTTCTGCGCTAGCAGCGCAAAATTCTTTAAGGCAGAGAAAATGCGATAAGTTTCTGACTTCCAATTAAGATTCAAACAATATAACTTTCTTCGAAATCCGTTGACGATTCCATAGAGACCACAAATAAGGTTTTCTTTTCTTTGAAGCTTTAAATTCAAATCATTTATGTGGGATGTTATGTTTATCAAAAATGACAATTTTGACATCCACCCAGGATTTGATAAGATTGGGTTAGCTTTATTCTTATCAGCAAGAAAAAGGCTTATTTCTTTTCGAAGATAATAAAAGCGAAGTAAGACTTTACCACAACTGAGCCATCTAACTGCTGTGTGATAAGGTAAGTCAGAATACTCAGCATTGATTTCTTTAAGAAAAGTCGGGAATTGGCGGTGAATTAATGCGTGACTCCGAATGAAGTTTACCGCCCAAACGACTGGTTTCATCACGCAAGAAATGTCCAAATGTTTCGAACAGAGTGCTTGCTGATGTATAATACAGTCCAAAAAAGAGCTTTCCCGAGATGAACATCTTCCAACTTAGACATGATCTGCCCGACCAAACCCTTTTTCAATCCAGCCATTTTTTTCCTTCCATCAACTGCAACACACTGAAGTTTGTTCCAATGAAGGCTAAAACATTGTAAAGTTTTTTCTAATTCAAGAAAAAGCTCTTCACCAGTTGCTGTTCCGTGCATGCTACAAACCGATGCCAACTGTTCAGTGATTTCAAAATCCAAATTGCCACCACGAATAAATATTAGAAGTTGTGAGGTACTTGTGAGATCAGTAGACTCATCCATAGCTAAAGAATACCACAAGAAATTCTCAGCTTTCTGTTGTAGCTGTGCTACAATGTTTTCTCCAAGTTCCTCCGTTCTTCGCACAACTGAGCTGGCTGAAAGACTTACTGGCAAACAAATTGGAATTCTTAGGACACAAGTCGTTCACAGCTTGCATTAAGCACTCTTTAATATAATTGCCATTAGTGAACGGTTTTCCCCGTTCTATTATTTTCTACACGATTTTATAACTTGTGCGAGTGATCGATTCATTTTCAGTAAATGTTTTTACAAACAAACTTCTTTGACCATGTAAATTCCGTTTCATTGACTGAAATTTTTCAGTGCGTAACTTATCCAAAAGCTTTGAATATTTAAATTAGTGCTTTGTTTCATAGTGACGCTGAAAATTATACTCTTTCAAAACAGCAATCCTTTCGCTTCATATCAAACAATTTGCAGTGTGGTTATCTGCTTCCATAAAGAAATATTTATCTCCCCATTTTTCATTAAACACGCGACATTCAGTATCTACTTTTCTTTTCTTGGTAGCCATTAAAACAGTATGCCTTCTCGATCAAACTAAAAATGTTTTGTTGCATCTTTGTCCAACAAAAAATAATTGAATGAATGAGTTTGTGATGTCATAAGAATCAGTTGCTTGATAACAAACTCGCTTAGCGCCGCTGGATACTAGATTTATTTTTCAAACTTCTACCCAATTCTCGATATACCGCCAACACATAATTATAATTTAAGCAAATTTGCCTGTTTCGAACTTTCTCAACATAGCCACTGTACAGTAGGTAAAAGATCAGAATTAATTTCAAACCCTTGAACCATGACTAAACCTTGTTCACTTGGTTCGTCCCATCAACCAAAATTTGATAATAGTTTTAGTAAATTATTGTTTTTTTGTGTTTCTTTTAGTGTTTTAGACAACATGCAGCGGGCCGCAGTTTGGTGACCACTGTTTTACAGCAATAACATCTTACGTTGGGTGACTTTTATGGAATTTGGTTAAGGTGCAAATTAGAAATTTCAAAGGCATCACCAACAGAGTTTTCGCAGTTATTGCTGTCTTCTATAAAAAAACGCAAATTGGCGTTACTGGAAAATGATGTCTTTGTGGCATGCATTTTTCTGGATCCTATATATAAAGTTTTGTTGAATGAGGAAGAAAAAACATCAACTATAGCTCATATTCAAAATACCTGGATAAGCTTGCAAAACTTAAATCTCAAAGTTCAAATTTTACCAATCAAAATCGGCTATCTCCCGATTTGCGCAACTCCAGCAACGATGATGATGATTTAGAAGTGATGTTAAAAGCGCATGAATCGGAATCAGCAGAACAAAAGGTATTTATCTTTTGGCTGTTATTATATTTGCCTAGGCCAAAATTTTGTTTTGTTAAACTAAAGTAAACTCAACAATTTTGCAAACTTTGTTCTTTATCTTTTGTTCTTGCTTCAAATTATTTGGCCTGACATTATTAGTATACGCAACTAATAGCCTAATTTAAATAGTAGCATTTTTATTTTCAAAGAAGTATATTTGATTTCTTGGGAGCATTAACATAGTGCTACTATCGTTTTTTAAATAAATTTTCTTAAATTTGATTTCGCTTAGTTCATTCATACGAGCTCTTTATCGTTGTGACAACTTTGTGATCAATCGCATAGCCGTACCAGCCCAAAAAATTCGGGGGCAATAAAGTTTTGCCCGAATTTTGTGGCATTTGCCCAAATCCTGATTTTCTAGTAAATTGTCTGAGATTCTCGAACGAAGACCAAATTTCGTTCTAAAATCATGGTGTTCTCCAAAAAAAGTCTTCACTTGAAATCAGTCTCATCTTTTTCAATTTTTGTCTCAAAATCAAGGTGTTTTCAAAAAAAAAAAGAAAAAAGCTCTTCATTTAAATTTGGTAGTATTTTTTAGTTGATCATTGTCACTGCCCTAAACTTTGCCCAAACTTTTCATATCGTTGCCCAAAAATTCTGGTTTTTCCCATATATTTTCTTGTCGCTGCCCGAAAAATAATCTTGGAAACTTGGGGGGCAATTGCCCCCTGCCCCCGCCAGGTACGCTATGACCAATCGTAAGCTAAGTAGAATGACAGCAGTGTAGTCGAATGGTTAAAGCGCCATACTTATAATCAACATGATCTCGGTTCAAAACCTGCTCGTGCCATTCTGCTGTGCCCTTGGGAAAGACACTTTACGGCACTTTCCCCTGCTTGGTGGTCTTGGCAAGCGGTTCTAAATTACAATCATATCTCTATTAAATTACAAGCCGACAACAATATATTGGCATCTCCAGAAGCAGGTCGGGGAAATTGCTTACACTATGTATTAGCGCCTCCGTCGCTTTCCTGAGAGTCAGGAGGATAAATATAGAGATGAAATTAAAAAAAATAAATAAAAAAGAATGGAAGATCTTTTGCTGTATGGTTTTATGCAAAATGACTAAAATTTGGTTTAATGAACATTTGTTGTAGACCTACTGTAATATTTCATTTATGGTTTATAAAATTATGAAAAAAGCTCATTTTTTCTGAAGCAAATTTTAAACTTTACAGGTTGCAAAGTGCTTTTTAGACATTAGCAACGACTTAAAGGCTTAAAAACTTGTCACAAATTTTGTTCGGGAATCCCAAAGGACCAGTTAAGCTAGGTAACCCGAATACCTGCGCTGAAACAAAGCTTTGTCTAAATTTTATTTTATTCCGGCTCAAGAAGTAGTCTTGCTATGAGCCTGACAGTTTATACAGTTGGTTTAACGAATGCTCGGATTGATTTTGTTGAAGACTCTTCTTCACAACAAACAGAGACCACTGCCTCTAATAACAACAAATGTATTACAAAAATCACGATCGACGAAACTTCTATTCCACGCTTTGCCAAACTGCAAAGCGAAATCAACACTATAACTCGACTCAATCAACACAAATCATTCTACCTCTGTAGAACAAAACTGCCAACCACTGGCACAAAATAAATTCAACACTCGACGACCAATACAAAAACTAACGGGCCTCCTGCGCCCAACCAAATTACTTCCACTCGAGTCGTCTCAAAATCACATCTCATCTTTATAATTCGCTACGCATCGGCTTTATATAGAAACCAAAATCACGTGATGTAAACTTCCTCGTAAATTTGAGACTTAGGCAGAACTCCCTGGAGAGATCGTTACGCGAATATTCTACTACGTTCGAGACAGCAAAGCTTGAACAAAACATATTACGTCATACTGTCGAGCGAAAGAGAAAAAAGATACATGTATCGAGCAATAGAGCAAATTGGAAGTATATCGCAAACAGCGTTCAAAGAGCCGCATTTATTCTCTTATAATAAAACTACGAATTGCTTTTAACGGGGATAAATTATATCGTTACGATTAAAATAATGAATGAAGTGTGACAAGACTTAACAAGGAGCAACGACTTAACAAGAGCCACGGATAAAGAAAGATTAAAACATTTTGAAGTATTTTAGAAGCCAAAAGGACTAATTTCCAAAGTTGTACATATTTGCTTCCTTATTATTCGGAGTGCCAACCACACAAGTTAGCGTGGAAAGAGCGTTCTCCAGCTTAAAATTTATTTTGTCCCCACAACGCTCAACAATGGACTCAATGTGCTCGAAAACGTATTGCTTGTACGAAACAACTACTTATTTAGGTTGGAACAAGACTCCACAGATGACATATAAACCTTAATTTAATGATAAATTTTTCGTTCATATCGTTCATTTTTTTAAAATGTTCAATGGTAAAGAAAATTTATTGTTATACTTTAAATTGTTTGCGGAGTAGAAAGAATTGTCAAGTTCGATTAACCTTTGTTAAAACATTACTTTATTTAACAGATGTGTTTTAACTAAACTTTAAATAGGGTAACGTTAAATTAATGCTACAAAATTAATGTTTAAATATTTGTAATGTTATTAAAAACTAATTAAGTTTGGTAAGTATTTTACCTGAAGTAACGTAAATCTTAACATTTTTAAAAAATAAAAGTTCTACTAGTAACGTTGTTTTGAGTTTGTTTGCTATTTTTTAATGTTAATCTCGTATATTTTATCTAGTTTTAATAATGCTAAATCCACGTTGATTGTTGGTAATTATTTACTGAACAAAAAATGGTTTTCAGCATTTCTTTAGGGGGCAATTAAATTGATTTGATGTATGATATTGTCTGATTTACTAATTTGCAAATTCAATGTTAAAAAAATATGATAAAATAATTAATACTCGAACCTGTATGTAAACAACGTTTATCTAGCGTGCTTTTTCATTTATCAAGTATTACTTTAAAATCAATTTTTTGTTAACTTTCAGGCCTACCAAAATTGTAGCAACAGGACAAATAAACTTTTAATACAAGAACCACGTATTTGCTGGTTTATAACAAAAGTTTTGCGTCAGTTATCTTTATGTAGAATGCAACCGAGAAACCATAAGCAAATTATATATATGTATAAATTACTCCTGCAAACAAAATTTAGTAGCACAATCTGACTTTGAGTTAAAACTAAATAATTTTGGTCGCCTGCATTAGTCCAAGAGCTGGAAGTTAAAAAGCGCTACTTGCAAGAGTAGAATCTCTGAGTGTATACAGTGCAATACAGACAGCTTAGCCAACAAAACATTATAGGGGAGCCAGAGTATTTTTCTGCCAATATCATAAGCTAGTGTTTTATCGAAAAAGTCTTTCTGTAATCAAATGTTGAAAAACAATTTTGCTGGTTTTACGAATTGAGAAATGATTGTCTCCCGTAAATTTGAATTTGCTTAAATTTAAGACTTTTTTTGAACAATTGTACCCATACCTAATTTTTACCCTTCCATCGCTACACACTTATTAAAATAAAAAGCAGCAAGTTCTTTGTACCAGTTTGTAAGCAAGCAGTGATCAATATACAAAATTGCAAAGCTTGATTTCAGTTATCTTAAGAAAAAAAATCTTATACAAAAAACTGATTTAATTTTTAATTTATTTCTAGTTGTAATTATTAATTCAGTTGTTACCTTTTGAAGTTGCCACAATTTGTTTGAGCACTTGTGTGCCAATACATGTTCCTATTGAAACTATTGAAATTTTCTAATAGAAACTTTTGATTTTGGTGCTATACCATTTACTGATAACATTAAATACCTTGATATCGAAATTGACTCCAAACTCAACTTAAAAAATTAATATCTAAAGTCCAGTCAAAAATATTCAAGGGTGTAGGCATTTTGTATAAATTGAACAAACTTTTGCCAACTAGAACTTTAATAACCCTGTATTATGCTTTAATATTTCCGCATCTGATGTATGGTATAATTAAGGGTTCTACCTACAGCTCCTATCTGACATCTTCACAAACCTTGCAGAATAAAGCCACTAGTGCTATAGCAAAATTAAAGTCTAAAGATAGAGTCACTCCAATATACAAACAATATAACCTCCTAAAAACAAACGACATATACAGGTTTGAGATTGCTAAATTTATGCATCATTTTCACACCAAATCTTTTCCTTTTTTTTTAACTGACTATGTCATCATCATAAAACTAGGATTTCCGACCGCACAAATTTTTTTCTCTCATTATTCATCGTCTCGACTCCAACGCTTTATTAAATATTCTGGTGTTAAACTATGGAATTGCATACCTGAAAACATAAAAAAATTATCTCACAAAATTTTGTTGTGGCTTATAAAAAAGTCCCAACTGACCAATACAAATAATCAGTTTTTTTATTTTTTTTAGCTACTCTCAATTTTGTTATTATACTTTTTTTCCTAAAATTTTTATTGTTTATTTACAATTTCTTTAAACTTAACGATGTCAATAAATATTCTTCAAATGCTATACTTCCTTTCATTTACATGTGTCGTTCCATTTGGGATAGTCGTTCAGACACGAAGACATAATTGTCCCTTCGCAGCTTCCCAGTCTCATAGTTTAAATATGATATGCACTCTGTTTTTATTTGTCTTGCATCTTCTTGTTTTGCTATGTTGACCAATAAAATTGTTGTTGTTGTAAAGAAACGTCCTAAACAACTTTATCAGCCGAGAAATAAAGCAAAAATATGTGCACTAGATACAGGAACGTCCGCCAGGGAAAGCAAAAGGGGGACTCGCCTTATCCAATTTCAAATTTTACAAAATAATACATAAATATGCATTAAAAACTTCTGAAAGTTAAGGCTCGTTTTCACTACGAGCGTGGAATAGAGCATTCTTTGTTTCTTTTGATCATTTTTCCGCGCTAAAAATCTAAGTGAAGCAAATAAAGTCAATAAATCAAGCAAAGAATACAGTGGCGAACAAAAAAAGTAAGACTTTTTATTTTTTAAGATTTTTTAAAAACATTATTGTTAAAATTGAATTGTATTTATCAAGTAATATATCATTAAAAAGAGCACAAAAAATTATATTCAATCCAATATTAATTAATTTTTTTTTTTAGAAATATAATTCAATTTCAACTAAGTTATTTTTAAAAAATTTAATAAAATAAAAAGTTTTACTTTTTGCTCGCCACTGTACTCCATTCCACGCTCATAGCCGAAAAAAAGTCTTTATGCATCAATTTTTCATTATTATAAACTTGAATGACTAAATGTTTAATTTGTTTAAAACTTTAAACTTTTAGACTACGTAAGATAAAGGCCCGTTTCCACTACCGGCGTGGAACAAAGTATTTTTCTTTGTTTTATTGATTTTTTTACTTCTTTCCGCGCTTAAAGGCAAACCGAAGCAAAAAAAATCATTAAAAGAAACAAAGAATACTCCAATTTACGCTCGTAGTAGAAATGAATCTTAATGACGTTTCATAACTAGCAAACCTTCTGCGTGAGGGCCGCCACAAAAAAATTATCAAAAAATTCTTAGACAAGTGTATCAGTGGCTAGTTCAAGAAAGATCTACATAAACTTATAAAAACACAATCTATAAGAAAGTTTTGAGATCACAAAACAACAAAAAACTTCCATTTTCGCTTTTGGCGCTCGCAAGATCATTACTATAAATTTATTGGTAAGACTTGGTTTTCACAACCAAGACCCATGCTGGTGAATTAGTTTAATTTAATTTTTTAAAACCTGTACCAGAATTTTTTAAAAAATTCTTTTTAAGAATAGTTTTTGTGTTTTCGACTGTTTGTCAAATAGTCGAAAACACAAAAACTATGTGTCTGCGTGACGCCCATGATAACATGAGGTAAGAAATTGTGTTTACAGTCCCAAGGCTTATCAGAAATACACAAAAAAGATATATTCCGAATTCGAACCGGAGCTAAACTGGAACTGAACCCCTAAAAAAAATTTGTTAAACCTGACCGGAACTAAACCCGAAAAAATTTTTTGCTGAACCTGAACCGGAACTGAATCTTTAAAAATTAAATTTGCCGAACCTGATTATTTCGCCAAATATTTACTATAATAGAGACAATTTAATATAGCATAATCATAAGAGAAGTTTTTTATTTATTTATTTTATCTCTATGTTTATCTTCCTGACTCGCAGGAAAGCGACGGAGGCGCTAATACATAGAGTAAGCAATTTCCCCGAACTGCTTCCGGAGACGCCAAGATATTGGTGTCCGCTTGTAATTTAATAAAGGTATGACTGTAATTTAGAACTGCTTGCCAAGACCACCAAGCAAGGGAAAGTGCCGTAAAGTGTCTTTCCCAAGAACACAACAGAATAGCGCAAGTGAATTTTGAACCGAGACCATGTTAATCATATGCACGGCGCTTTAACCACTCGACCACGCTGCCGACTGTTAATTTATATCGACCAGTTAATTTATCCAACCGATATCAGTCGATAAATTAACTGGTCGATATAAATTGACTGTTGGCAGCGCGGTCGAGTGGTTAAAGAGCCGTGCCGACCAGTTAATTTATCTAACCTATATCTGTCGCAGAGTAACTACTGTATTATTACAATTTGTGACTAGCCACAGCGCTGTATACAAGTGGGCGTATTACCACGTGATCATACGATATGGAATGGCAGGATGTGAAATTCAAAATTGCATAAAAAATAGAGCATGTGAAAGTTAAAATTCAACGTTTTAAACCAAACTTTATAACTTTGGTAACAAGTAAAGTTGTGTTTTGTGTGAAAATATGAAATTATATTTCAGCTGTCCAATTAATCGCTACAAGTTAAAAGCAGGCAAAAGAAGTCAAATTTAAATTAGAGGTGACACAAAATGTGTTTATAAAGATAAAGAAATCCTTTTCGTAGCATATGAGAAATATTTAAAATAGTTTTATATAAATAAACCATAGTATTGAGATGTTACATTTGGCAAAACATCTTAAATTGTAAAAACCAAAGTACCAATGAGTATATGTTTACAAACTGCAAAAAAAAAAAAATAAGTAAGTTGCTAATCTTTTAGTGACAGTTTTAAGACCCATTTCTATGTAAGAAAGTCAAGAAATAAAGACATTTGCCAAAAAGGATTTTTAAATGCATTAACATTACCTTATTTACGTACTTATCAATTTCTCTTCACATTGCAATTGCATATTAAGGTATTATTCTACTTTAACAAAACTTTACCAGATTTCATTTTTAAAAGACTCTTTATTTGTAATGGCTAGTTTGGCAGCACTACTTAAAATAAAATAAATTAAATAAAAATTGATCTTAACTGAACTGATTGACTTTTTTCAGAATTGTAATTAAATGATAGTTGACTAAACCTTAAATTGAATGTAGGCTACTTTCTTGAATATAGTTTGATAAAGGTTAATTGTTATAAGGTTTTTTTTAATATTAAGAATTTGATGTACTGTTATAGCTGTACAAAGTAGCTTAGCATGACAACAACTATCACTTTGCCCATGAATAAATACTAAAAGTTTTGTTAAGATTTTATGTTTATAAAAACAAAGTAATTTACGCCAACATACTTTAGCGGTTGGTTTTTTAAATTTTTAGCAAACTTTTTTTTAAAAACAAACATGATAGTGAGCAGGATTTGTGTTTGTCAAAAAAATATAATATTTTTTCTATGTCAATGTTTTTTAATTTGCAGGAAAACATTGGGTGGCATTATACTAAAAGCAACTATCTTGCAATAATCTTTACCTGCTTTCAAAATTCCCAAGATATTGCTGTTGGGTTAAAATTTTTTTATTTGTTTTTTAGTTTTGGAAATATTACTAAAATTTAAGGCTGCTTGCTGGGATGCCCAGCAGAGTAAAATGCTTAAAGTGTTGTAGCGAGTAGAGGTTTTATATATATATTTAGCTACATGTAAATTTCACAAATTTTACAGATCTTCTTTATTTTTTAATACCAACAGTACAAGAACTTTTCTACATGTGCTTTTTTACAACGCAAGACTCTCTCGTTTTCTTAAAAAAAAAAAAAAATGAATAAACGAACAAAAATATACACAAGCGTAAAAATGCGGCGATCGCTACACATCTCCCCTCCCAAGTGGTATGATTGTAATAAGGCAAATACCACTGAAAGAAGAAAAAAAAAATAGTAAGCGATTGCAATAGAAAATAGAACAAAATTCTACACGCATTGACAGAGGCAAAAAAAAAATCACACTGTACAAGCAAACACGCAAAATGCAACACGTGATTAAAACGTCGAACCAAACAAGACATCGAAAAATAAAATATAAAATAAAAACTAGTCCCGATAGCGTATAGGTTTTGTAATCAGTCTGCCACTGCGGGAGTAAACGCGATTAGCGGGGAGTTCGTCTAGGTTTCCCGCAAAAATGTTATCAATTTCACTCAAAGATGTGGGCGAAAAAGATAGAGTCTCGGAAGTTTCCCCCTCGACAGAGGAGCCAGTGGGAGATATAGGCTCAACAAGGGCCGGTTTTAAACGATCAATTGTCACGGTGTCAGTGTGACCGTCTTTTTCGATGACAAAATATTTATCGTGTCGTTCAAGTACAAAATGAGGTCCCGAATAAGGTCGTTGCAACGGAGATTTTTACACTGTCAATGCGAACAAATATTTGAGAACACCGGAAAAGAAGTGGGTCGACATAAGTTTGTTGTTTTTTAGGATGACGTGGTACAGTATAACGTAATGAGTTCATGAAAGAACAAAGTGTCTTAGGATACTGAGAAGTTGGTTGGACTGTGTGCTCCTCGGACAACTCTACAGGAGTCGAATTCTCAAAATATTCCCCGGGGAGTCGTATAGAAGTCTCTAAAGCCATTTCAACTGCAGCACACTCCATATCCTCTTTTATGGCCGATCGCAAGCCTAAGAGTACAAGACTCAAGTTTCGATACCAAAGATCGGGAGAAGATTGACATTTCAATGCAACTTTGAGACTGCGATTGAATCGCTCGTTTAATCCGTTTGCAGCCGGATGAAAAGCTGTTGTGTGACATATAGTTTCGAACCCAAAAATTGGCACATTTCTGTCCAAAGGAGAGACGTGAATTAGGCCCCTCTATCTGTAGTGATTATTGTAGGAGATCCAAAACGGGCCACCCAATGTAAAAGAAAAGAATCGGCACAAGATTGCGCAGTGATATCCTTCATGGGTATGGCCTCCGGCCAACGCGCAAATCTGTCTACAACTGTCAGTAAATATTTGTAACCAGAAGAATCGGGAAGAGGACCGACGATATCGAACACGTGAACATGTGAAAATCTGGCATCTGGGGTTCTGAAATGCTGTAAGTGTGTAACTTGATACCGGGTAATTTTCGTTTGTTGGCAAGAAATGCAGGTACGGCACTTTTCAGCAATATCCCATCTCACATTCGGCCACACAAATCTCTCTCCGATGAATTTTTGAGTAGCCTTAATGCCTGGGTGGGAAAGGTTGTGCATGCGCTCAAAAATTGTGGTTCGTAATGAATTTGGAATGATGGGGCGAAATTTTTCCGTACTAGTGTTTCCAAGTAACAAAAGGCCTGAATTAGGAATCGCACGTTCACATAGTTTTAATGAAGTCATCGATTGAGAGAGCTCGCGAATCGATGGATCGTTCCTCTGTGCTAAAACCAGCTCGGTATAATCTGTGAAAAAAGGCGAAAGAGCAGCAGCGATTTCAGAACGGCTCAAGCAATCGGCAACCACGTTGTTTTTTCCTTCAATATGTCTAACATCAGTTGTGAATTCTAAGATAAACGATAGGTGTCGAGCTCGCCTGTTACTTAAAGGAGTTTTTTTTCTAGATCCCAGCCAACAATGCAATGCAGGGCCCGCAAGGGCCCTGTACGGGCAACTGTGCGGGTTCTGTGAGGGCAGCCCGTACAGGACCCGTATCGATTTGGCCGCGGGCCCCGAAGTGGCCCCATATGGGTTTAACCGCATGGGTTTCGTGGCGACTTAATGCCGATTTCCTGCACGACGTTTTTTGGCGGTGTAATGCCGATTTTCTGCACGGTTTTCATGATGGTTTAATGCCGATTTCCTGCACGGGTTTCATGGTGGTTTAACACCAGCTTTCTGTACGGTTTTCACGGTGGTGTAATGCCGATTTCCTGCACCGTTTTCATGATGGTTTAATGCCGATTTCCTGCACGGTTTTCATGATGGTTTAATGCCGATTTCCTGCACGGGTTTCATGGTGGTTTAACACCAGCTTTCTGTACGGTTTTCACGGTGGTGTAATGCCGATTTCCTGCACCGTTTTCATGATGGTTTAATGCCGACTTCCTGCACGGTTTTTATGGTGGTTTAACACCGATTTCCTACACGGTTTTTATGGTGGCTGATGCCAATTTCCTGTAAGGGATTCGCGGTGGCTTAATGCCGACTTCCTGCATGGTTTTTATGGTGGTTTAACGCCGATTTTCTACACGGTTTTTATCGTGGCTGATGCCAATTTCCTGTACGGGTTTCACTGTGGTTTAACATCGGCTTTCTGTACGGTTTTCGCGGTGGTGTAATGCCGATTTCCTGCACAGTTTTAATGATGGTTTAATGCCGATTTCCTGTAAGGTTTTCACGGTGGCTTAATGCAACTTCCTGCGCGGATTTTATAGTAATTTTAAATAATATTGCTTGGAAAATTACAACATTTTACACAATGTTAAAGACAAGACTAAAAAACTATTAAACCATGCTTTGTTTAGTGGATTACTTATTCTTTATTAAAACTAGTTCATTTTAATAATCCAATTTTTTGATATTTTTGTTTTTAAAATTTTTGACAAATCACAATTTTAAATTTAAACATACAAAAATTATGACAAAATATCAACAGTCGGAATTTGCTTTTGATCTTTTTATTCTTCTGCCGTTGCAGTCACGGCTGTCGCGAAGCCACTTTGCAGCACATTTTTCAATTTTGTTCCATTTAGCATTTTTCGAAATACTCGTACGATGCTTCTTTACAGCTCCTATAAAAAATAACAACAATCCAAATTAGAATTTATTGTTTTAAAATTTTTAATATTGGACTTTTATAAATTTTTTGTTATACAAAAGTGCATCAAAGGTTAAATTATTGAAAGGTTAGAACAAAATATCAACATTCTATTGAATTTTTGTTCGACAATCATGAGAAAAATACGACAAATTAAAATTTTTCGTTATTTTAATTCTTCGACAAGACGCCTGATTGGTTGAAAGACTCGACCAGTTGACCGGCGTTTCTCAACCTAGGATCGCGACTCATAAGAGTTGCCAAGTCTGTTTTGGAAAGTTGCCACGATACTTTATGCAATTTTTTAAATCTTTCATTTACAGCAGGCCTGTTTTACTTTTTACCCATTGTGGGTCCTTTATTATTGGCAAGTTTATCGCGGGCCGCGGGCATATGTAAAATGAAAGTGAAGATGAAAAAAAGTCTTTGTTAGTTGGCGAGGCAGAATCAGGGTATGATAATTTTTTTAGGCTTCATTTTAATTTTACATGCGCAGTTGCACATGTAAAATTAAAGTGAAGCCTAAAAAAAATCATCATACCCTGATTCTGCCTTCGCAGTTACATAAAGTTGCACAGCCTAAAAAAATTAACTGAGTTTAATTAAGTTTTGAATATAAAAAATGTCAAACAACAATATGTCAAGGTCTACTCTAATTCATCATTTTTCATCTATATCTGAAGTTACTTGTATTTATTCATTCATATTATTTGCTTGCTGAAATGCTTATAGAACTTATCCAATGATTAAATTGACCGCCATTAGAGATGCACAGATATTGTCCTCCAGTTGAAAATTTAGTGTTTGGTTTTTATTTTAGGCCTACATATTGTAATATAACGGAAAATTAGAAATACTTCTTAAGAACGTCTAGCAGAGACAACAGATTGACCAAATTAGTAGTAGGGTTATTAGAACTAAGAACATGCAAGCTATATCCAGTGATGGCCTTACAAAAAAGGGCCCGGTGCAAGAAAAATAAGGGGCCACTTTTTAGTGCATCAAAATAAAATAATCTTTAAAACAAGTCTTTATTTTACAGATGCAAACATCCTGGTGCTATTACTCGTATAAAGAAATAGGGCAATATTTTGGTTTGGAGGGCCACTTTTTAATGTTTTTTAGGAGGGCTATGGGGCGCTTCGTACGCACCTTAACAAAGTCATCACTGGCTATATCCTAATTAGTTTAAATAAAGATTAATTTTCAATTTGTCAAACTTTTTACACTTTTGTAAACTTGCATTATTTTTGTACTTTTTGAGTAACAATTATGAGGCAAAGTTTATTCTAAAAAAGTTTTCAGCTCTTAATATACTTCAAATGCAGTTTACACAATGTTTTAATAGCATTTAAAAAATGATGGCGTAGAGAATTGCATAATATACATGTACGAATTGGTAATTTTGGAAAGGTTGCGTAAATGAGAAAAGAAATATTCTAAAAGATGCTCGACTGATGTAATATTTGACAGTTGACACCATAATTTAGCCGCTCTTGTAAAGTAATTTCAGTTAAAAAATTCAACCAGAAACAAATAAAAATTGGAAAATAACATTAGCAATGTAATCGCAGTGCAGTTTTGGAAAGTGTTAAGAGCTTACCTGAGTCTTGGTTTGATATGTTCGATGGTAAATCCAAAGCTGATGTTGACAACGGTGTGCTAGCAACAGGGGAAGACTCTTCATATATCAAAGGCGAGGAGGAGTTTAATCTGGAGGGCACGTCATTAACGGGTTTTTGATTTGATCTCAATAACTTCGTTGGTGGGGAGGGAGGAACAATATCACTATCGTTGTCAGACGAAGAAGCAACAAAGTTAGAATTCGGTCTAAAAGAACAGTTCAACAAATATTTATTAGGTTAATCAGTAATATAAATTTATGCTGAAATTATAGCATAAAAAATTTTTGTAACGGTCTGGCGTAAGAATCTATAAAATATGGTTAAATATCACTGACAAAAGAACTTAAAATTATTCTAATCATGTTTCTGCAACAGAGAAAAACAAAGCATTATTTGGTCATATCATATCACTGTCAACTCTATTCGCCAGGCTTACAGGACAACGAAGCTTTATAAATACAGTGACACTCACGTGTTTACCCCGATTTGCTTACAAGATTCTACTGCCCGGTTAAAATTTTTTATTTGTTTGAATTTTTTACGCCGTGATCTGACAGCATTTTAAAGGTATTAGCTAAAATTGTCTAGCTGAGGCAAGTATCTTTCTCAAGGATGCAACCGTCGAAACAGTGTTCACTGTATTTCGGCCACGTTATCCATTAATTAATTGCAAAACCAAAAATACTGACACTAAACTTCATTTAATCAATTATGTACATGTACGTATGTATGCACCACATGAAATGATATATACATTTTTATCGATTTAGAATTTATTTATTGCTTTTGAATTAATATTTTTTATGAAAAATTTACGGATCTTTTGTAGAAAGCCCCCGCCACTAATGCAAAAATGTGAGATTGAGAAAAACAACCCCGCCACGTTTTAAGTACTGCAGATTGCGCTGGCGGGGGCTTTCTATAGAAGATCCAAATTTGCTCAATTTTTTCTAACAAATCGATGTACAGCATGATTAAACTTAATCAGACAAGATTGAAATTAAAACTTTGCTTCTTGTTCATTCGCAAAAATACGGAAATCCTTATAGAATTTTTGTTAATGAAATTGTTAAACGTTCAAGTAATGTGAAAAAAGTAACTAGAGAATTTTGAAAATTCCTAATAAAGTAGCGTCTATATTTTATGGGTTATGGTTACTTAATTAAAAAATTACTACACTAACGACTTGTCAAAGCGACGAGTGGCAATCCATCTTTGATTAAATTTAGCTATCTTGTAGAAAGAATAACGTTGACCATGGTCAAAAATCCTTGAAAGTTCCGACGTGAAGAGTGAACTTAATAGGATTATTCCAAATAGAATTTTGAATTCATATAATGTTATATTTAGATGATATTTTTGGTATTAAATAGAAATACTGTGGTGAGCAATCACTGAAAAATAATTGAAAGGTAGCGAGAAAATGGTTATTTATACAGTAGAACCTCGCCGACCCGACCGCCCGCGGGACCGCAGTCAAGTGGTCGCTTTAGCGAGGTGGTCGCGTTATTGAAACCCTCACCCTTACCCTACATTTTAATAAAAAAAATTTGGGACCGCACTGAAATGGTCGTGATAACGAGGTGGTCTTTATATTGGGGTGGTCACCAACCGGGGTTCTACTGTAGTTTGTTGAATCAAATTGAGCGACGCTGCATTAAAGCAAAAGCTGATGCAGACTTTAAAATTTATTCGCATGTTCTCCAAGACTAAAAAACATTTGTCAACAAGAGCGCAGAGTGATTGGTTATCCTACCTATTAGCGCCTCAGTCACTCTCCTGCGAGTCAGGAGGATAAATATAGAGATAAAATAAAAAATAAAATAAGTAACCTGTATTAAGTAATGCTAAATTAATTCTACGAAATATTAAATTGTCAACCAAATATCATTCTAACTTGCTAGCAAAAGAACAAGAGTTTTATGTTTGGTTTACTAGTGATGACTGTTAGTACCTGTTACTATACACAAACTGCGTGCAGAAATAATATTTTCAGAAATACAAACAAATTTGCCAAAAGAGTGGTTCAAAGTAAAACGGTTTTTAATTACACGTAAAGCAAATCACAAACTATAAAAAACCTCCATCTATAAATTTCTATCTTTCAAAATAAATTTTTCATTTGAAGCAAAAAAATAACTGCTTTTTCTATGAAGAACAAAAGTTTCTATAAAGAGCAAAACTGCCACAATCAACAAAGAACTCGCCAAATACTTAATCGCTCTATTTTGCAGTCGTCACAATTTTTTTTGAGACAACAGCTGTACGAGCTATGGTGTTAATGTTAATCTATGCGATGTTTTCGTCCATTTGTCGGCTTGCGTTCTGTTTCGAAAATCTTCAAAGCTTGCTACAAATGAAGTGATACTTTTCAACCATTTCAACATACTTTTCACAATTGATATCTTGCGTTTTAACTTTTCTAATCTATAAACAAGGAAAGTGTGTCAGAGATTTTTAATACATTTTGCACCACTTATTGCTGAACCGTTTTCTTCCACAATTAACCTTCCTTCTCTTACTTGTTGATATTTTAAGCTTTTATTAATTTTCAGAATCAATTTTGTATTTACGTATCCGTTCAACAAGGACTATGATTGAACAAGAGCAAATTGCTATGGTTCATAGTCTGAATTTAATTACTATGTGACGTAAAAAATAAAGATAAAAATAGTTATACGAATTGAAAACTATAGGTAGGTTAAAAAAATAGTTGTTGAATATGGTTTATTTACTCGACTTTAAAATTGTTTCTAAAACAAAAAAATTTCTTTTACTAACATTTTGTTTAACTTGTATTTATAACCTCGTTTCTTTGTTCACCAGAAGCGGGCCGTAAAAAGAGGCGCCGGGGGCCTCATTCTAGCCCGCGCGCCGTATGTTGCACGCCTTCGCTCTAAAGTAATCGAACCCTCATTTTAAAAATTCTTAATGCAAACATACTAAAACATTTAGTTTAAACATTTTTGGACCTTCATAAATCCTTTATCAAAAACAATAAAAATGCTGTAGTTACCAGTTGTAAAAACAAACAAATTGACTCGGGTGGCAAATGCTTTTTTGTAGCCAAATGTTAAGGTTTATACTTGAAATTTTGCATGAAGGAGTAGAAAAAAATCTTCCAAAATGTTAGAATATCTTAGTTGTATCTAGAACTTCCAATGTTTAGCCAGGGCCTGCTAATTGGCAATCATCGTTTTTAGAACGATGCAATAAAGAAAAATGCCCCTATCAAGGCATATTGTCAAGAGTACCAAAAGCCCACCATCTGGCTGAACATCAAAAGCCTCGAAATAAACGTTTCTAATAACTATCACTCTATGTTATAGTATGTGACGTCATAGCGCACGGCTCTACTGCCTTCTTCTCTCTGGTTTGTTAAGTGTGGTTAACCGCGTGATAAACTATTAGTATAACTTACAGATTCAGTCGTATAACTATCGTGTAACTCCGTATAAATAAAAGAGCTAACTGCAGATACTAGTGGAACTCATAACATGGCGTCGTCGGCAGTCAGCTTATAAATTTGTTTAAAGAAAATAAGCTTACGAACCATTATAAAAGTATACTGCAAGTTCGTGATCGGAGATTTGTAAAAGATTGAAGATAAAAGAGACATGGCAAAAAACAAGCGAGAGCTGCAAGCAGAATTAGAAGCAGCAAACAAACGTATAGCCGAATTATCTCAATCTAATCAAAACGCGAATAGTAATATTAATAATGATGAACCTCCTTCTTGGTTAAAAACTTTTTTAGAAGCACAGTTGTCAATGCAAAGACAAACACAAGAACAGAATGTCGAAAATCAGAGACAAATGCAGCTCGAAAGTCAGCGACAATTGCAACAAATAATCGAAAAATTTTCGCCACAGCAGCTGGCCCAATGCGCGAACAGCGAGAGAAGCGAATCACGTGAGCAAACCATTGACGTCAACAATTCTAACAACGAGGCAAGGCGAACCAAAGCGGACGCACAAAAGCCTTCGACACTGCAGGTGGGAATTTCGTTAGCTGAATTTGCGAAATGGCGTAAATCGTACAACGATTATGCTACGGTCTCGCTTGCAACAGAGCTGCCATTGAGCAGTCAGTTGGCATTGCTTCGCGGTTTTTTTTCGATGGACATGCGAGAAGCCGTAGAACACGTACTTCTTATCCCGGATGATACGACACTTAAACCAGACGAAGTGTTAGACAAAATTAAAAATTACATCCGGAGTCAAAGAAATATAGCGTTAGATTGCGTCGCATTTGAAGAGAGAAAGCAAGCGGCTGGCGAAAACTTCGATTCGTTTTTAATCGCGATTAAAACTTTGGCAAGAGACGCAGACTTGTGCAATGAATGTTTAAATCGTCGTTTAGTCACAAAAATCATGTCGGGAATATATGACAAAGAGACTCGAACAAAGCTCCTAGCCATGTCCCCATTACCTGATCTTCAGACCGTCACTGATTTATGCAGATCGGAAGAGTCAGCAAAACTAGACGACGCGCGAATAAGCCGACAGCTGAATGAGAGAAAAGCGTACCAAAGCAAATTTCGCCGAAATTTCTCTAAATCTAAAGAGCGCACTAAAACGCCCTGTACAAAATGCGGTAAAAAGACCTGCCCACCAAAAGGTCAAACCCACTGTCCCGCAAAGGATACAGAGTGCTTAATATGTCGCAAAAAAGGTCACTTTACATCAGTGTGCTTTCACAACAAACCAGGGTTCAACAGACGCGAAGAAACGAAGAAAAAGTTAACCGGACAAATTAAGCGTAGATGCAATGCTAACGCAAATTTCGCTAACTCCGCGGCGCCCAAAATAACTGTTAATCTTTTTTCTCTTAAACATCGTAACCCGTTAGGTTCCACAGAAGCTACACCAGACACAGGTGCTGAAGCAAGTCTTGTTGGGGTAAACATCATTCAACGGCTCGGAATAGACCTTGCTAATCTAATGCCGCCAAATCAAGACACTCTTAGTGCAGTAAACCGGCAGACCGTAACATGCGTAGGGACTTTCCCATGCATCATCGAATACTGCGGCCGATTCGTGGAAGAAACCATTTACGTCTGTCCTGAGGTAGAAGATTTTTTGCTTGCTTGGTACGTATGTCAACAGGTTAACATTCTACCTGACACGTATCCTCAACCGATAAATTCATCAAAAACACCTCGAAAATTAGCAAGCATATTAAAAGCAGAGAACACAAGATTCATTATATCAGAGAACCCAACTGAAGCAGAAATTAATAAAATTGAGAACAAGTTGATAAAATCGTACAGCGATGTGTTTTCTGAAGACACAACATTACGGGAAATGAACAGTAAACCCATGAAAATTTCCTTGAAAGATGATGCTGTTCCATTTGCTTTACCTGTTCCACGCCAAATACCTTTAGCTTTCAGAAGGATGGTGAAGACAGAGCTTGACCAACTTGTACAAGCCGGAGTCATTGCACCAGTAACAGAAGCAACTGATTGGGTGCACCCTATGGTCGTTGTACAAAAACCCAATGGTGGAATTCGTCTCTGTATTGATTTGCAGAAATTGAACAAATACGTACGCCGTCCATATCATCCATCTAAATCACCTGCCGAAGCTATTTCGAATATTTCTTCTTCGTCTAAATTTTTCTCAACATTAGACGCCACTAAAGGATACTGGCAAGTACCTTTAGAAAAAGAAAGTCAAGACTTTACCACATTCATTACGCCGTTCGGAAGATTTAAATTCCTTCGAGCTCCGATGGGACTAGCTTCTTCTCAAGACGAATATTGCGCAAGAGGCGATGAAGCTCTGCAAGGCATTGAAAAAGTCGAAAAAGTGGTAGATGACATTCTTATTCAAGGCGAAACTGCACAGGAGCACTTGAATACCGTAGTGGCTGTACTAAACAGATGTCGAGAACACGGTATTACTCTTAATCCGAAGAAAGTGCAGTTACTACAAAGTGCTGTGAGATATGTCGGATATATAGTGAGCAGCGACGGTATTAAAGCAGACCCCACAAAAATTGAAGCAATCTCTGAATTCCCTGCTCCAACCAACATAACTGAATTACGATCTTTTATGGGCATGGCAAACCAGCTGGGCGGATTTACTCACCTACTCAGTGAAGCAGCAGGCCCACTTCGGGACTTGCTCAAACCAAAAAATGCTTTTCTCTGGTCACCCCAGCATGAAGAAGCATTTACAAAGACAAAAGAAATTCTTTGTAGCCCCCATATTTTGGTTGCATTCGACCCCAATCTGGAAACGATGCTGCAAACAGATGCATCTCGGTTGAAAGGTCTAGGTTTTGCACTTTTGCAAAAACATCAAGAAACGTGGAAATTGGTTCAAGCAGGATCACGTTTTATAACTGAGACTGAGGCCAACTACGCTATGGTTGAACTGGAATTGCTCGCTGTTGTTTGGGCTATGCGTAAATGCCGCATATATCTGCAAGGCTTACCCAAATTCGAGCTGATAGTAGATCACAAGCCATTAGAGTCAATCCTGAATACCCAGACACTCGATATGGTGGATAATCCCAGGATTCAGAGACTTAAAGAAAAACTCAGCGCCTTTATATTCCACACCACCTGGAGAAAAGGCAAAGACCATGTGATCCCCGACGCGTTGTCACGAGCACCGTGCCGCGACCCAGAACCAGAAGATATCATAAACGTAGACACAACCAGAATGATCTGCAAAAACGTTTCTACAATTCTGAGAGGAAAAGACCCAGAAGTCACAAAAGAAACATTTATCGATCCAATGCTGGAAGACTTAAAAGAAAGTACTCAGCAGGACGAAGCAGCACAACAATTAATCACTGCTATTAAAAGCAACTTTTCAAAAGGAAACGAATATCCATTAGCTCAACCTTTCAAAAAGCTGAAAGATCAGCTTACTTTCGAAGATGGATTAATTCTCCTGAACAGCCATCGCATTGTGGTGCCGGTACAGAAAAGAAAAGAAATACTGACAAAGCTACATGCCTCACATCAAGGCATCGAAAGAACAAAACAAAGAGCGCGTCAAATAGTGTACTGGCCAGGAATCAATAGCGACATCAAAAATACCGTTGAAGCCTGCACGAAATGCCAAGAGCACCAACCAAGCTTGCAACAGGAACCATTACAACGCGATCCCCTCCCATCAAGACCCTTTGAAGACGTATCTGCAGATTTATTTTATTATGCCGGTAAGACTTACCTGGTTTATGTAGACCGTCTGTCGGGATGGATTAAGCTCAGCGAGTTCTCTCATGACCCTAGTTCACATCAGATAATCAGCACTATAAGAAAATTTTTCGTGGACACAGGGGTACCAGTACGAATCAGAACTGACGGAGGACCGCAATTCACATCAAGCAAGTTTCAACAGTTTCTCAAGAAATGGGGAGTAACTTCCACCATAAGTACTCCACATTACCCACAGTCAAACGGACATGCAGAAGCAGCAGTGAAAGCCATGAAGCACCTTGTTGCCAAAACTGCTGAGCATGGTAGTCTCGACTGCGATGAATTTAGCAGCGGCCTAATCGAATGGGTTAACACACCCAAGGCCCATGGGTTATCACCAGCCGAAATTTTATACGGCGCCCCGCTACGTTCAATCGTCCCAGCTAAACTGAAATATTTCAAGGAAGATTGGCAAAACAAATTCGACAAGTGGGACGCAGCTTTATCAAATCTACAAGTGGCTGCAGAAACCGAATACAATAAACGCGCAAAACACCTCAATCCACTAAAAATCGGACAACATGTTCGAATTCAAGACCATATTACAAAAAAATGGTTGCGATCGGGACTCATCATCGGCGTCGGGAGAAACCGCGACTACCACATAAAACTGCCGAGCGGTCGAGTCTGTTGGCGCAATAGACGTTTTATTCGCCCTCTCCCCACCGAAGGGGGAGACCCCAAAGAGGAAATGATGACATCAGACGAACGTCACGTCCATTTTGAAGATGAAGTCTTTCCATCATCTCCAACCTCGCGGCGAAGCGTGAGACAAAAACGCTTTCCTAATCATTTAAGGGATTTTGTATGAAGTAGCGTAAAACTCATAGCGCTTGTGCCGTATTGTATATAGTTTGTGCATGTTTATTAATCGGGCTCGTACAACGTACTAATATTTTTCTTAGACAACCTTTTCGCTAAAAAGCTTCTTAAAAGGGGGTTGTTATAGTATGTGACGTCATAGCGCACGGCTCTACTGCCTTCTTCTCTCTGGTTTGTTAAGTGTGGTTAACCGCGTGATAAACTATTAGTATAACTTACAGATTCAGTCGTATAACTATCGTGTAACTCCGTATAAATAAAAGAGCTAACTGCAGATACTAGTGGAACTCATAACACTCTATAGTTTTAAGGCATGATTGTTATCCAAAAGACCCAGCTGCACCACTAATGTGCACATGGGCGGAAAAAAATTATACTTCTTAATTTTGAAGTAATTATAGTTTTTCTGAATGGATATATTTTTCTAAAAACTTATTCTGGACTAATTACCATTTAAACATTGCAAGATTGAATGATTGTCTGGCCGTTAATGGTAAATAAATAAACGTTTTTTTTTGATACGTAGGCCTATTTACAAAAACCAACCAGCTGTGATCCTAGAACCGCCCAATTTTTTTATCACTGTCTATACGCTTTGGCCTGCATTTTGATTGGGACTACAATCCCATAACAGTTTCTATGGTGGTACTTTAATTGAGTGTTTGGGCGAGTATTAACCAGCTTGCATTCTTGTTCAATGGTAAAAGTACCACCATCTTTTACTCTGCTGGTCGCTGGAATACTTTGGAGCTGGATGGTCCACTAAATTGCCGGACATATTTCCGTTAACCAGATCATTAGGTCTTTTCAATATCTGAGACAGCACAGGCTTCATTCGGATGGTGATAAATGGGGCAAGATGTTACCACGATGTACGCTTTTTGCGCCACACTCACAGGCAGCCGTAGAAGCCTGACAATAATCCTGATCTAGCATTTGTTTACGTTTGTCCTCATACTCACTAATTACCATATAGATCTTTCTGGTCACAAGATTAAAAGCCCTCACATAATGCCACCGAGGTACCTTTTGCCGGTGCCAAGCATGTTCAATGTTAAATAATGGAATTTCGTGAGGCCCAGTATTGAGTTTTGAACTACTTTATTGGCACCAAATATACAAGACTGGGACCAGACTTATCAGAATGTTTTCAACATCATCAGAAAAGCAGCCAAAAAGACTATTCTTCCAGGTGACCTAGACCGTTTTTATATCATTTTTAGATATCCAACCCACTGCAAAATAATTAAGTTTTTTGGAGTGACACGGGTCAAGGATGGCTGCTGTAAAACCATGCTGGCCAGACTTGAAACGAAAGAAAAGAACATCGCTGCTCTGAAGCAATTCTCGGATCATCAACTTTTCACACTCTAATTAAAAACATGGAGTACCTTAGCAAATCTTTTTTACAGGTAAGTCAAGAGTCAAGACAATCCTGCGACGGCAAACTATTTCCTTTTAGATGCATGATGCTATTGTAAATTATCTATTTAGAAAACGAAAGATACAAGGTTGACCCACGTCATCTCGACTCGCCTTTCAAGAAGTACCCTTGCAGGACTACCTTATTAAACTCAGTGAACATATGTAATTGAAATTTAACTCAGAGAATTTAATGCTGTTTTACAACACTTATACACTAGGTAAAACTCTTAGCCTAGATTTCATCTGCTTTGAACAAGCATTATAATCTATTGTGGAGCTGTTGTACGTGACTTTTTTGGTTACGTCATTGCTTCAAAGTTTTCAAAATCTAAAGAAGAGCGCTTGCAGTCGCGATCACACAATTAAACCCTGAGGAGAGCACAAAAAATTATCATCCGATATCTCTAGTTGGTGTTTCCTACACCAGAGGAGCCTGTCTAACCCCGCAATAAACCTCTTTTATTGGCTCTCTGCTTCCTCAAGATAAGCACCGAGTGGTTTTGCGCAAACAACATCGAGGGTTGAAAAGAAGCCCAGTGCTCTCTTTTTTCATCTGACAGTTCTATATTACATTTATCTGTTATCATTGCTTTAGCAACATATGCTTTTACGGTACTTCTACAGCATTAGCACATGTTCCAAACAGTAGCGTATTTAGGGGAGGGGGGTATTACGCCATGCCTTCCTTTGGAGATCAGTAGTATGAGAAATCAGAGATAGCTTTGAAATAAAGACTTTTTTTATACATCACTACGTTTTTTGGACGAAAAACCAACAAAACCGAGACAGATACAAAGTGAAGGCTATTTTCTACCATTTGAAAAAGTGATTTTACGCTAAGTAAATTTGATTGTTGCTGTTATACCTTCATCCCTTTCAAAAATCCTCGGTACGCCTTTGGTTCCAAATGATAATAAATCTTGTCTGGAAAAGAAGTTTTGCCTTTACTACCAGCCACCACAAGCAAAGCAAGCTCCACTTTTTGAAAAATTTTCTATAGATCAGTTTTGAATCCCTTCTGTTTACTTTTATACATACTCGTACAATCTCTCTTTTATAACCAATGGAAAATATGCTAATGTTAACAACTTGGTCACTGCGCATACTGCATACCAGTTTAAATGAATTTAATTTAAACCTTTATTAGTCATCTTTATTTCACTATCAACCAATCCAAGTTCTTGACTCCTGGAGGTTGCTTTTAAATTTGTTACAATTTTTGGATTGCATTTGTTTTGAAACTGTTCCTATAAAAGATTATAAAGTGTGATTATTTACAATTGTAAGCGTTGAGTAAAGATCAAAAAAGGTTCGGATTGGTGAGAATTTTTTAGCTTTCATGTGATATTTGAGTGAGTAGTATAGGAAGAAAGTTTTCTTAGCAATTGCGCCGGATTTGCGCCGGATTTGCGCCGGATTTGTGTCGGATTTGTGCCGGATTTGCGTCGGATTTGTGTCGGATCTGGCGGGGTATCCTAACCCTAGCTCTAACCCTAACTCCCACGAGTTCGATTCCCAGGCAGAGCGATGAAGTCGCTATGAAACTTAACTTATTCCGCGCAACGAAGTTGCGAGTTTCATTCTCACCCAAAGCGACGAAGTCGCGTTGAAACCTAACTTATGTCGAGCAACGAAGTTGCGAGTTTGGTTCTCACCCAAAGCGACGAAGTCGCTATGAAACATAACTTATACCGAGCAACGAAGTTGCGAGTATGATTCCCAGACAGAGTGACGAAGTCGCTATGAAACATAACTTATGTCGAACAACGAAGTTGTGAGTTTGATTCTGACCCAAAGCGACGAAGTCGCGTTGAAACATAACTTATGTCGAGCAACGAAGTTGCGAGTTTGATTCTCACTCAAAGCGACGCAGTCGCGTTGAAACATAATTTTTGTTGAGCAACGAAGTTGCGAGTTTAATTCTCACCCAGAGCGACGCAGTCGCGTTTAACTACAAATTCGTTTTATGCTGAGCGACGAAGTCGCGAGTTTGATTCTCAGCCAGAGTGATGCAGTCGCGTTTAACTACAAAATCGTTTTATGCTGAACAATGAAGTTGCGAGTTTGATTCTCACTTATGCTGAGCAACAAAGTTGCGAGTTTGATAACTTATGCTGAGCAACGAAGTTGCGAGTTTGGTTCTTGTGCTGAAAAATGTCAGTAATCTTGTCAAAGCTGTTGTTCTAAACTTTCAACTGTTCTTTTACTGCAAAGACATGTCAGTAATCTTTCAGCTGTCGGTAACAAGATTTGAGCAGCTGTCCTTTTACTGCAAAGAGACGTCAGCAATTAAAAAGTCTCCTAGACAACGGTTACAAAACATGATGCGATCCATGACGTCATACGAAGTGGTGTATATAAGACAGCGTGGTTTGGTTTCGTCATTGAAATATGCCACAAGATTCTGTCTCTCGAGAGTTAGAAGCTGAAATGTTTCACTGCTTAAACCCGCAAAAACCGCATATGTGTGACAAAGAGGATCGTATGCGAACCTTTCCATGATCAGGAAAGTCCAACGCCGCATGAACTGTTAACGCAGGATTTTATTATATGGGTTCTGGTGACCGTGTCAGTTGTTTCTATTGCGGAGGACGATTATTTCACTGGAAACTGCGTGACAACCCGTGGTACGAGCATGCAAAGTGGTTTCTTTTGTGCGAATTTGTTCTAAAGAAACAAGGTGTAAAATATGTGGAAAAAGTATGCCAAAGACACCCAGGTTTACATCGACCAAATATAGAAAATCCAATTCGATCCGCTGCAACAAACCAGCTACGTACCATGTTGACTAATCAAACGCAAAGCACGGTTGCAGCCGAGGAAAGAAGTCAAAGATTAGAAGCAATGATGCTGCTTGACCCTCACGTGAAATATGCAAAAAGCATAGGCATTGAAAACACCAAGATCCGTTATGCTCTTTTGCAACAAATGGAAAAAAATAACTGCAACTTCTCCAATTGCCAAGAGCTACTTAACCTTATTTTGGACATAAAGAAAGAAGACAAATGCATGAAATGTAAAAACAAGGAAAAACACGCAGTTTGCATGCCTTGTGGACACATGATATTTTGCTGCATGGACCTGTATACAAGACATCTATTCTTGTTGGTTGTGCATTCAAAGCTTGTCCGAAACAATCCGCGTCAAACAATGGTAATTGCACAAGAGCTTAAGACATGTTTTTGTTCTTCGAGTGAGAAACATCAAAGTAGAAAACGCGTTTCAAACAAGCTATTTCTATTAAAGTATCTTGAAAATTGACAATGAATATACGTTTACACATTTTTCACGCTGGTATTTGTGTTAAGTTCTTAAAACTACGGTGTAAAAGATTTAAATCGTATCTATTTGACAACCAAAGTCTGACATTCTGCATAGCTTTTAATCGGGAAGCTGCAAAATATCCAAAAGAAAACCGTGAACGTGTTTCTTAAAACGTCAACTGTGGATAGGGCTGCAAGAAAATTAAAAATTTTTATATTGCTTATACTTTCGAAAAACTTTTGAAAAGTCTGCAATTGTAAACTTACCGTTTCATATTTTGAAACTTTTAGATAAAAATTTGCATTATTTTAAATTCTTCAAACACAAAAAAACCGACAGAATCCTACAAAATTATGGTTTATTTGAGATTTTTTGCTGTTCTTAACGTTTTTTAATTTGTATCTACATACCAGCAACAGAACGTCAGCTGCAGATTTTTGTGGAAAAGCAACATGGATTTAATTTTTTAATTTTGATTCGAATCTTTAAAGTTTTACGTGAATGTTATAATTTTTCAAACCTCGAAGCTTGGGAGTATGAATTGTTTAAAACATAAAAGTTGTTTTTAAACAGAAGCAAAAGCGTTTCAACATTATTTTGCACGGTTTCAGATTTCTTTGTTTGCACTTCGCTCCATTTTTCTTTTAAAAGCGATACAATAGATTATTAATTGTCTCAAAACAATGCGCTTTTTCTTAACACCGGTTAATCTGTTTTTAAACTATCTCTTCACCAAACAAAGTAAAGACGTTTTTATTCCAAGATTATTTTTGAAAACTACCTCCAGAAAAGTAACAAATCAAGAATATTTAGGCTCGTCTCATAAAAACTATTGCGTCTGTCACAATTTTTAAACCGCCTGACTTGTTGATGCAAAAAACTTGCATTTTTTACGTTGCACAACGATTGATGCAAATTCTTCAAGTTTTTCTAACCTCAAAACGGTTTGATTGTGGCTGTTTTCAAGTAAAAATTTTGTTAAAAGTCAAGAAGTCGCTCTTTAGCACAACGTAAAACTTTTATAATTTTTTCAACTTTGAAAACAAGAAAATAGTGGTAAAACTTTTAATAAAAGAACAGTTTGTTAAGAAAATCTTTTAATCCCTTCAAAACCTATTTTACAAAGTTGAATCATGTCTAAGATTGCACTGGTTCAATACTTGATTTCACATCTAATTTTGCGTTTCGCTGCAAAAGAAAAAACAGTCAGCATTACGAATATTGCAAAGATTTCTTAAAGTTGAAACCTTCTTGATCGAAAAATAACAAAAAATCAGTCAATTTGCAAAACAATATCGCTTTTCCAACAACTTTTTCAGCTTGTGACCTATTGAATTAATTTTATAACAGAACATTATACTTTAAAAATCAGGAAAATAATACGTTTTTAAACAATTTTCAACATCTAGTTTATATCAGGCAAACTTCTCGACATCATGTCTGATGAAAAATACACGGTGTCACCCGCTTTGTTTTCAACATATGCGTCAGTGAACTTGAGTCTTGTTTTAAAAAACAATACTTTGTTATTCTAAAACTACGATTCGGATTTTTAAAAGGTGCCGACGTGTTAACATAGAGGTGTGATTTTAGCTGCACCGTATATTTTAATAAATTATTCTCTTGTCTTATCGTCTTTTTAGACCAAAAAATTTAACACGTAAAACTTTCTTACATCAAGATTTATACGTAAAAATTTGTCTCAAGGTAAAATATCAGATAAAAGTTATAATTTACAAAAAACAAATTCTCTGAACTACGTTTTGTAGCGAATTTTACTGTTTTTATAAAATAGTTGGTTTTGGAAGCAAAAATCTTCGTTGTTTATACCAAACCGTTGAAAAGTTTGCTGCTGACAACATTTAAAACAACCCCACCGCCTACCGATTCTTTGTATATATAATCATAAAACTATTTCTTAAGACATCAAAGGTCTACAAAAAGTAAAAATTTTTAATCAAAACATACGATGTGGCGCACTCTAGTGTCAGATGAAAAACCATTACTTGCGTCACACACACTTTTCGAGTTTATTGAATTATACGTTTTTCAGTTCCAATTCACTGTTTTGGTTAAGAATGACAAAGAAAAAAACTTGTGGTCAATTTTACATTTTGTCAGTTTGTTCACAACAAAATCGAATTTAATTAGGATTGTGGAGTAGAAATCACCGGAGTCGCATGTTTTAAGAAGAAGTCGGAGTCGGAAGGGAGTTGCTTTTTAGACATGTCGAAGTCGGTTCGTTTTTAGATGTACTGGAGCCGGAAATTTTTGAACAACGGAGTCTGAGTTGGAGTCGGAAAAAACTCCTACAACAACTCTACAACCCTGGTTTTAATTCGCTGCAGGACTGCCAATATTTTTGCAAATCATAACTAAAAGTTCTTTACATTGTAAAATTTAACACGAAAATGTAACCATTTTGTTATAACGATATCAAGACAAATAAAATTAATTTTTAGAGTATTTAATTATAATTACCTTATTTTTTGTTAAAAAGTCATCCAATTTTTTGTTTTTTTTCTTAAACATGACGTTGTTTATCATTTTTACATAGTTTTGAAAAGCTTATAAAAAAATTTTTTTTTTCAAATTTGTTAGCATATCATTTCAAAAACATATGTTTTGGTTACTAAAAATAATATTTCAAAACTTAAGAGTGTACCCGTTTCTCGAAGAAATAATTGGTTGTTTCAACAAACTAAAACACATCATTTACATTTAGTCAAAGATAAAAACACTTGTTTGTTAAAAAACATTTTACGAGTTTTTGACATCTTCAGGCGTGTTCAGACTTGTCAAGACGTTTTAAGTGAACAGCAAGTAAATGACGAAAAAAGAAACTTAATAGAGTTGCTATTGGACAATAGGTTGAATAAGAAAAAGAAAATTCCTTATAATTATTCGTCAGAGTCGAAATAGTCATTTTCCTAACATACAGCGCACCAATGTCTGTTAGTGGTAAAGCAAAGCTAAAGAAGAAGTCGCTTTCTTCTCCGACGTACAACGCAACAGACACCACTTCGATTCAAAATGTGTTTTGTGCAGTGAAGACCAAGCGAAAATACAAAAAGAAACCTCAAGAAGACAGCGAGTTGGGAATGATTTCTTTCTTTGTTGAAGTGGAAAAGCAACAGTATTTCGATCACCTTCAGTTACGCGAAGTTTTATTGAAACTGCTACCTTTTCAAACATGTCTGCTACTCTTCGAAAAACAAAACAGCAAAGGAATTCGAAAAGTTTACATAATTTTTCTTGCTGAAACCGACCCTAACAAGTGTTCAGTTCGTGCTATGTTTGAAAGAGCGCAAAAAGAAGTATTGGCTGATAAAATGAAGCTATATTATAGATATATCAATTTGTTTTCTCCTCTTTTGTATGTGGAAACCATGAAGGAATCTCTTGTCGCTTATGAATGCATTCGCCTTGAAAATGCAAGCGATGTCGAAAAGAAGAAACTTTGTGAAATCAGCCAATATCTTGCATCTTTTTCTACCAATAGCAAGAACGCTGTAATGCCTGATTTGAATGATCACTTTTTGTTTAGCGAAAAATAAATCAGTTGTATTTTTCTGACTTGTAAATAAAACATACAGTCTTAAACTTTTTGTGCTTTATTGTATACACCGAGTTGAAGTATTTAGAAAAAAGTTTTCAATCATGTCTCGATTTTCTGTTTTAAAAAGGTTAACATTGTAAAAACTTACACTAAGCATTCATGAAATTATGTAAAAGTAGAAGTGATCGCGAATCTTGAAGATAAGCTTTACTTTAGATTTACGAAAGAATTGTGCTTTAGAGTGAAAGATACAGAGTTTTTAACTATTGCTTGCTCGCAAGTAATTTTATAATAATAAAAGCGACAACAACAAAGTCGTTTGAAATCAGACAAAACCTTCGCTCTACTTCCAACTCAAGTACGCTGCATAACCTACTTTTTGGTACATATTTTATAAGTTGATTGTTTAAACAAAGCAGTCGTATTTATGAAATAAGATTTACAAGCTTTTCCCAAAATCAACAAGAAAACTAACGTTTTAATCTATAGAATGAAGAAAAGATCGCGCTCGTTCTTAAAAATCATAGGTTTTCTTACGATTTTCTTTGTTACTGCTTAGTTTACTAACGAACAAAAATCTAATTTACCATAAGAAAAGACACATTTTTTGTTTATTACATTTTATAGTTACATTAAACTTTAAACTTTAAATCAGAACAAGAAACTTTTCATAGAGCTTTTGCAAACGCCGCAAAAAAAAAACGTTCTGTCACCAGAAATTGCTTTTGATTCATTGAAGAAACAAATTAAAAAATCATTGAGTTATTACATTGTTGTAATAATAATTATGACACATCGTAATAACATGATGTTTTAATTCGATCACACACCATTTGAAAAGGAGAAAAAGAAGTCTAAAAATATATGTTGTTGCTGTGCAGTACGGTGCGGTGGAAACTTTGGGTAAAAATTTTGCGGTGCAGCGCAGTGCGGTGTCACAAATAAAAAATACTTGCAGGCTGCGAACACAGAATTTTGTATCCGCGACATCACTATATAGTTTAAAAAACGGTCGTCTCTAATTCGAATAAAAAACGATTGGAGTGAGAGTAAAAAGAAACAAAACTAGTTGCTCTAAGAGATAAAAAGAAAAAAAAAACGTCGCGCAAATTGCTCTTGCGGGCCCAAAGTGAACCCAAAATTTTTGAAATTTTTTAAAATTTGTCAAGATGCTCAAGAAGAACTTAATTTCTTTTGAACCAACTACTTTCTCTCAGAAACTAACCCTGTATCTCCATAAAACGAACTCTCCAATCAGCTTTTCTTCGAATTAGACACGATTTTAAAAAACCAGACTTAAGTGTTGCCAAAAAGAGAAGTGATTTTATTTATTTATTTCATTTTTACTCACAATCAACTTGAAATTAATCATAGTGCATGTAGAAATAAAGATTGTGAATAAGGAAGCAGCGACTAAACGAAGTACGTTATTACATGCACAACGTCACGTTGTGCATGGTCGCTGTACCTTTAAACTTTTTTTGCTTGGCTCTCTAAATTTTTGTAATTCCAATAGACATAGATAGCGTCTGTTGAAGGAAAGCAGATTAGTTTCATTGTAAGCACTTAAATCTATATTTTTTGCAATTCTGTTATTTCTATTTAAAGCAATCTGAAATATTTTAACAGCCAAAGCAAATGAATGAGCAAAAATTTGAAAGTCGGCTTTGCGATTTAAAAATCTTTAAAGCGTGTTGCAAAAGCAGATGATAGTTTTTTAACCAATTCAACATAGTTTTTACAATTGATACCTTATGTTTTAACTCTTTTGCATTTTAGTCAAGGAAAGTGAGTCAGAGATTCTTAGTATTTTTTGCTCCACTTATTGCTGAACCGTCTTTCACAATCAACTTTTTTCTTGTAGACATTTTAAGCTTTTAGGATAATTTTCTAAGTAAATTTTTTTTTAACTAGCAGTTCAACGAGCATTATGATGCAACAAGAACAAAGTGCCAGGGTTTGTAGTCTAAATTTAATTACAGTATGATATAAAATGAAGACAAAAATAGCTATAAGGATTGAAAACTATAAGCAGATTTAAAAAAATAGTTATTAATTATGGTTTATTTATTCGACTTGAAAATTTTTTTATTTTATTACAAAAAAATTATCTTTTTTAACATTTTTGTTTAATTTGTATTTACAATCTTGTTTCTTTGTTCAATAAATGTGGGCCGTAAAAAGAGACATTGCAGGCCATATGTTGTGTGCGGCTGTGCCTGAGTACAAATAAATAAACTTGGTTGATTGATTGAAATCACAGAAATTTAGTTTTAGAGAAGTATTTTAGGTGTCAAAAGCTTTTTAAAATCTAGATATATAGTTATATTGTCTTTTGTAAGTAATTTCATTCTAACCATACTTTTTTGATTTTAAGAATTATTTGCTAAATCATTTACAAAGTTAAGAAATGTTATGTTTAGGCACAGGGTGTAGTTTTTTTTGTTATTTTATTCCAGAGTAGCATTGCATTAGAACATTTTTAGAGATGGGTGCTTTTACAATAACAGATCATTAGAATTATACAGTTTTATTATGAAGTTTAAAGATCTTCATCAGGTTTAACACTAACTGCCACACCATTTTTTGCATATTTCATGGTGTGCCACAAATTTTCAAATTTTTTTACATTTTTTTGCCAAAATATAATATTTATGAGGTAATAATGAGATCTGGACTGACTGCAAACAGTACTAGAGAAAAATTAATTTAAAATACCTGTAAAATTGCAATCATCCCTTTAGTGCCATGTCTCTATTATTTTTTTTTGTAAGATTTAACTGTTCTAGCATTAATTTAAATATATATTGTACCGTATAAATAACTTTGTGTGTGTCTTTATAGATAATTAAGTTATATTATGCAACATAAAAGGTTATTGTCTACTTCATATCAAAATACATCCAGAAAAGGTTTTTGAACCAGGTGAGGTTTCTTTTCGGGAGGTTTTCTTTACTCACCATGCTCAGTTGAGCTAAATTCATAGTTAGCAATAAAGGGTGGTTGTCCCTCCCAATGATTTACATAATTGTTGCTGCACTGCACATTTTGTGTCTTTTTAAATATTAATATTTAGTTTGAATTTAAGATAATGCAACTGTGGTTCTCATTTTTTCTTTTTCTCAACTCTCTCTATATTTTCTGCATGTTTAAACTTTTGTTGTTGTGTCATGTTTCCTTTTCATGCTTCATAGTACATTGCATGTTACTTAATAATGTTACTAAGCTTGAATAAAATATCATCATCATCATCATATCATAAAAAAATAAAAATGTGTCCAGGTGTGAGACTAAGGCTAAGACATAATATGGAGACATGAGTACCTGTGTGAAAAAAATTATATACAAATCATTTTTGCTTCCTTCCTTCATGTAAATCTCAGTTATGAGTTGAAAGCACTGGCTTGGAAAGCCACATGGGCATTATTAGTAAGAAATTTACACCCATACGTGCATTATTAGTCAGAAGTTTACGCCCTAGCTTATTTAGCTTGTGCAATTCTCTTATAACTACCTTACATTCTTCATGTAATACTTCAAATTTTCTATTCTTATTAGAAGATTTTTTGTCTGTCAGTTTAATGTTTTTCTATTTACTTTCAAATTTATATATAGGGTCATTCCATGTCAAATGTCTTGAAATTCAGAAATGTTCCAGCTTGACCCCTTCCAAATTTGCTCAAAATTTGTCAAAATGTTGTATATCATAATTAACCAGGAAACTGAAAATTTTAGCTCAATATCTGTTGTATTTTATTAAATATGACTTATGGAAATTTGGTACCCCATTTCAGCGATTAGTGTTTGGTCATTTTCAGCCATTTTAAGCCATTTTCAACAAGCATTTCTCCAATTATAAAAATTGTGGAAAGCTGATTTTTGGTACTATGTATTGATTAACTTTCTGGTATATTAAATGGATCAAGTGTCAAAATGATATTAGCTTATAACATAATAAAAATATTGAGTCCTAAAATGTCCACATTTTGACCCAAAAACAAATTTTCGGCCATTTTTAAAAAGCTGTAGCTGCCATGCAAAGCATAGCACTGCTCCAATTTTTAACATGGGTACTTTCTACCAACTGGACTATAACTTCACCAAATATAAAGGAAAACAACAGCTTAGAAAAAAGTTACACCACTTTAAAGTATGGACCAGCTGTAAAATTGCTAAAAATGCACCATCTTGTGATAAAAAAAAAGCCCCATAAAACACTGTTTTTAAAAACAATTTTTTAATATGTTAAAGAGCTTTTTTTAAGAAACTTACACACCAAATTTCAACTTTGTTCCGAAACTGTAAGGGGGGTGAGATATTAGTCATCATGTAGTTGAGAAATTTAACTTTTACCTTATCCAAAAAAGTGCAAAATTTCACCTTCTATCTATAATTTGGTATATTAATCAGAAAGTTAAAATTGAATTGATAAAAGAAAATTCCAACTCTTTAGCTGCTATAGCTTGGCTTTAAATCTTATTGAAAAAATGCCACTAGATGGCATATTTTTTCATGCATATATATATTTTTGGCTTGCAAAACCATTTCTAGCCACATTGAAATAGAACAAATTTCTATCTGGGAGCATATGATGATGCTAAATCCATTTTTGCTATTTAAACAGCTATATTTTAACAACAAAAACTAGAAACAGAGATAAGTTTGGACCACAGCATGTGAAAAGATATTTTGCAAACTGAAAAAATTCAACATTTTACAAGCTGCTGTAAAATTTTTAACATTTGCTTAAAACAAAGATTCAAGCATTCTGTCTGGCAGCAAGCACTGCTTGGATTTGATCATTGTCTGTGATTGCTAATTTGTAGTGTTGTCCACTCTCTCATTGCAGTTCAGGTGAATTAATTATAAATATTACATCATTTAATGGGATCCAACACTCATTTTTCAGGCTTTATGGCTATGTTAAAACCAAATTATTTCATATCATAAATTTGATATAGACATCTTTGTTTTCATTTGAATGTTTTGTTATTACACCAATGTATCAAGGTAAAAGTTAAATTTCTCAACTACATGATGACTAATATCTCACCCCCCTTACAGTTTCGGAACAAAGTTGAAATTTGGTATGTAAGTTTCTTAAAAAAAGCTCTTTAACATATTAAAAAATTGTTTTTAAAAACAGTGTTTTATGGGGCTTTTTTTTTATCACAAGATGGTGCATTTTTAGCAATTTTACAGCTGGTCCATACTTTAAAGTGGTGTAACTTTTTTCTAAGCTGTTGTTTTCCTTTATATTTGGTGAAGTTATAGTCCAGTTGGTAGAAAGTACCCATGTTAAAAATTGGAGCAGTGCTATGCTTTGTATGGCAGCTACAGCTTTTTAAAAATGGTTGAAAATGTGGACATTTTAGGACTCAATATTTTCATTATGTTATAAGCTAATATCATTTTGACACTTGATCCATTTAATATACCAGAAAGTTAATCAATATACAGTACCAAAAATCAGCTTTCCACAATTTTTATAATTGGAGAAATGCTTGTTGAAAATGGCTTAAAATGGCTGAAAATGACCAAACACTAATCGCTGAAATGGGGTACCAAATTTCCATAAGTCATATTTAATAAAATACAACAGATATTGAGCTAAAATTTTCAGTTTCCTGGTTAATTATGATATACAACATTTTGACAAATTTTGAGCAAATTTGGAAGGGGTCAAGCTGGAACATTTTTGAATTTCAAGATGTTTGACACGGAATGATTTGACACCCTATGATAAAAAAATTTTATAGTTGAAGAATAATGAGGATTTAGAATTATTGTTGGAGAAACCAGAAGCAATTATCGCATACAATAAAGGTAAAGCAGGAATAGATATTTTGTGTGTATGTGTTATTAACTTGCATCATATGTAACAACTCTAAGGAAAGGAGTAAGATGGTACTAAAAACTAGGCATTGAACTATTGCTTGGTATCTCTGTGGTTAACGCTTATATTGTATTCAGAGAGGCGAAAGGGATAAGAATCAACATAAGAGAATGTAGAAAGACATTGCCTGTTGTCTTCATGGTGCAGATAAAAATGAAAGAAAAAAATCTAATATAACAACAATTCATGTACCATAATAAAAAAAAATAAATGAAAAAATTAATAAACCAATAATGTTATTGTGTAAATCTTGCTCTGCATGAATAAGTTAACAGGAAAGTAAAGCAGCAGCAAGAAAAACCAAAAAGACTATTTTCTATTGCAAAGGTTGTGAAGGCAATCCTCACATGTGTATTGAATGTTTCAGAAAAGTGCATAAAGAAAAGAAAACAGAAGTAATTTTATATATATATATATATATATATATATAATGTTTTTTTTTTTCTTTTTTACGAACTGATAAAGGAGATTTTAATTTCTATAAAATTCATTTCATAATATTTTTATTTGTTTTATGTTTTCATAATAAAAAAAAACGTTTTTTATTTTGTATTTTACAATTTATATCTTATTACACATAAATGATTGGTATTTTTGTAGCAAAAAAAGAAAATTTGTATCTCTTTGTAACATTTTTTTTGTTTTTTTATATTTTGCTATTTTATTGCAGCCTTGCTTCAAAAGTGATACAACTCAAAAATTGTGATTCCTGAGTTAATGTCAACCTGTATATTATTGTTATTTACATATATATATTATATATTATATCTATTATTAAAAAATATATTATTTTGATAAAAATGTCAAAAAAAAACAACTTATTTTATTCTTTGTTTTTACTTATATTGTATTGAAAAATGTTACATATTTTTTTTTGAAAGAAAAATTAAAAAAAATTTAAATATAACAAAATATGCCACCATATGTTTCAGAAATCTTTCCCAGCATGCCACACTCCTAATACGACATAGTAAATAACATTGAATGTCTCCTAAATATGGATACAGAGCATTAAGGAGGAAAATCTATGTCTCCAATATTTGGAGACACAGCACACATGAAAATGCACTGTCTCCACTATATGGAGACATAGCAATTAAATTGTTAAAGGAATCATTAAACACACTTTTATGTTTATAAGATAATTTATCATATACTCTTTATGCTTTTAATTTTTTTGGAGTTAAGTATGATATTATTTTAAAAATACAAACTAGTATATTTTTGTAATTTTTAAATAATATCTGACCTAAGTTTTTCAAAAAATGATTGTTTTTGTTCACTGTTCACTTAGCTTACTTTATAAGCTGTTAAATTTTGGGAAATTCTTTAAGCCTACTTGTTAACAGTAATCAGTGAATGTTGTCGTTGTTTGAAGGGTATCCACTCCAAATGACGACGACGTTCACTGATTTTTTTTTGTTTATTTTTTTTAATCATTCAAAAAATGATTGTTTTTGTTCACTGTTCACTTAGCTTACTATATAAGCTGTTAAATTTTAGGAAATTCTTTAAGCCCACCTGTTAACAGTAATCAGTGAATGAGACTGTATAAGAATTATATATCTGTTTTACATATGTTGGTAAGATTATTTGCTTTGCTGTATATTGTTCTTGACTGTGAAATAATTGAACAATATTTGTTTTGCTGTGTATACTTTATTTTTTTCCAAAACCTTAATTAAATTATATTTAAAGCTTGTTCTTTTATTTAGAACTGCAATTTTTTTTTGTATAAAGTATGCTAATTCATTTACGTTTTATTCAACTGAAATTGTTGTGGGTAGTTATTGTTTTATTAAAGTGTTTTCAACATGTGATTGCATTTAATTTGGATGCAAAATTTCCAACTTTTTATAAAAGTCCTTTTCAATCCAATAGTTTTTTTGGCTATTCTGTTGACTATTATTTTGATAATGCAGAGTCATGGCAAGTATAGATGTCTGAATAATGTGTTAAATTATATTGTAATTGTATTGTTATATTAAGTGCTAAATATTTTTTTAATGTAATGAATTAAGTTGTCAGATTTTTTCAATTATTAAACCTTTTTGTCAACAATTTTTGGAAAAAGTTATTTAAAAATGCAATAGCCAGAAAGTTATATGATCCAATTTTTCCTTAAATTATTGATTCCTAAACATAAAAAAAAATGGGTCATTTTAGACTATTTGTTGAGCCAACTTTATAATCTTTTAAATTTGAGGGTTAATATTGTTATGTTCAAAAAAATATTACTGTAACAAAATTAAGCTTAAATTAACAAAAAAACATCAATCAAACATTGTTCTAAGCAGCAGTCCTTATCATTTTCCAATCAACTACCTGACTTTATAGATACTTTCAGCTTATCCAAGAATCTCCTCTTTTGTGGTTTCATTTTTTTAGTATAGTTTACCCACAAATCTTTTAGACTGACAATCTTATTATGTAGTGCAATTGCACCACTGTCTGAACAGTTGGTTCTGTTCCTACCCTTCTTGGCCTGAAAGTCTTTCTTCATAAATTTTTTTTTAATCTTTAAATTTATTCTCCTGATTTGCAGAAAAGCGATGGAGGCACTAATACATAGGGTAGGCAATTACCCTGACCTGCTTTTGGAGATGCCAAGATATTGCTGTCCGCCTGTAATTTAATAGAGATATAACTGTAATTTAGAACTGCTTGCCAGTACCTCCAAGCAGGGGAATGTGCCGTAAAGTGTCTTTCCCAAGGACACAACATAATAGCACGAGTGGGTTTTGTACCAAGACTGCATTGGTCACGAGCCTGGCACTTTGACCACTTGACCGTTGCTGCCAACAACTAGTCAGCAAATAACACTGGTAAGCAATCATAGCTTTTTTTCTAAACAAGAACAAAAGCACTTGTTTTTGGGTAAAAGCAGGATGCTAATTCCAAAGCTCATATTGGTTTTTTTCTAGTAAATACATCAGGTTTTAGAGATATGAGGGGATGTGGACATTTTATACTGTAAAAATGGCAATATCTCTACCACTATCATGGCAGTTGTTTAGGTTTTGACATACTAAACAAATTAGCATGCCGTTATGGTTAATAAAATAAAAAATATTAAACAAGCTAGTTTAATGTAGTGGTATGAGTGTTTACTTAACATCTGACAGCAAAATTAATCTGGCCTTTTTGTTTTTCAGGATCTCCTGCTTGTGCTTGCTTTTATCTTTTCTGCATACATTAAATGCTTTTAATGATAAGTCGCAAATCAATATGTGCCAATTGGCACATATAATATGAGCCAATTGGCTCATATTATTTATGATATATAAACATATTTTAAAAAAGTTATTTTTCGCAACTAACTACTTGAATGGCATCTAAAGAACACAAGTAAGGTATCTACAATAATTTTGTTCAAGAAATATAAAAAATAATGAATTTTAATAATATGTGCCAAGTGGCACAAAATTTGTGCCAATTGGCACATATTTGCAACTTCTCATTAATTTTTAATAAATTTCAATATCATAAATTTTGCTGTTCTGCTTGGTGGCATTCAAGACTTATCTTTTGATTAACATCTCTTTCATTATGTTTGTGCTATATCAGGAGTTGCTGGCCATGTAGGATTGGGAACTATGCAGTACTTAATCAAATCTTACAATTTTCTATTGAATAGCACAACATCACTTGAACAAGATGTAGCTAATGGTAAATAAATACACCATTATAAAAAATTATTCCAAAAATATTATTCTATAGTAGATGGAGCAAGTGTGAGTTCTTGCATTATGAGTCAAAGTCTCACTGACCAATGGTATCAATAAAACCATTAACTCTTTTAATTTCTTAGTAGTTTTTAAAAAAACTGTTTTTAGAATTCTTTTTGCCAACTCTTGTCAGAATAAGTTGTTGGCAAAAGTGCAGGAAAATGTGGTTTATATAGGGTTGGAAGATATCAAAAGTAATGGCATCTCTGATAGGTTTAGAAAGGATAGTGCTCACTTGTATCTCAGGCAAGAAAGCTTCAGTCCATAGATGAAGTCTTTCTGGTGATAAAGAGAGGGTTTAAGAAATAAAAGAGTTAATGGTTCCATCAATAACATTAGTCATTTTAAAGTTTTGTACAACCTAGAATTTAATTGAAGCCTAATTTTTATATAACCAGAAAAGTAATATATCCCACAGTAAGTTTAAAACCAAACCAATTCTTCTGATGCCTACTTTCCTATTTTTTTAGGTTCTTGCTTAAGCTCCATCTCACACACTAAACTAGAACTTATAATTTTTCAAGGTTTATGATTAACAAAATTGATAATAAACAAACAGATTTTTGTGCTTTTGAAAATAGATTCCTGGCTTTAAATAATCAAAGAACAACCACCAAAATTTGTGCAGTGCTGAAGTCAATGTGCACCAAAACCTGTTTGCCAAATTTTTGGCATCAAGTTTTCTTAACCCCTCAGCTTGCTAGTGATGGCTCACTAATTTTCATATTGTTTATCTACTTCTACAGCATAAGAAAATTTTGATCAGACAACTGGAAACCCTTTGTTTTTTCTTATTCACATCAATTTCTCGCTTCCTCAGTCTTTGCTGAGGGACTTACTCTTTGCTTTATCTGCTGTCTTAGACATCACTTTGATAATCATGTCCTTTTTTTCTCATCTTGCTGGGAGTTGCCTGGTTAATCAATCTTCATAAAATGACTTCATGCCTTCATCTTTAGGACAGGTTTAAGTAACAACAAAAAAGATTTCTTCAGCCTTTGCAAATCTATCATACAATTCATTATCATTTGGTTTTGGCTTTGGGAAGGCTTACTCTACCCTGCTTGGCAGTCTT
>OY796884.1:32306736-32345285 GCA_963680785.1 Diplosoma virens
GAAAAGTAGTTCCAAATTTCATTCATATCTCTTAAAAAAAGAACTGAAAAAGTTTTTAACTGGAAAGCAATATCTAGGCATCTCTGGAAGCAGATTGGGGTAATTGCTTGCCCTATGTATAGCATCTCTGATGCTTTCTGACAAGTCAGGAGGATAAATATAGAGATAAAAAAAATTTATTCTATTTAAATAAGTAACCACCTAACAATTCTAAGGATAAAACAGACTGTTGTGGTTTTTAAACAGTGATTGAATAAATTTTGCATTATATATATATTGTCTGCAGTATATATGTATATATATATATATATATATAACAATGTTGGAAAAATCAGTTCTTCTAAAGTACTTGATAACAAAGTTAGAGCTTAAATAAAATATATATATATATCTGTATGCTTTCTTTGCTGGTACAGAGCTCAATAACCACATAGCTAGAGCAGTATTTATTAATGAAAGCACTAAAATAGAATAAAAATTTGAAATTTAAAATCCACAACAGCCTGTTTCACCAAAGACGGCTCATCAGGTGGAATCTGTGAAGTAAAAAAACGTAGAATGTAAAAATATTAAAAAAAATAAAATGTTAAAAAAAATTTTTATATTGTTAAAAGTGAATTGTCAGCACTGTCCCTTGTATATATACATATATATAATATAAAAGTGGCAAGACTGTCAGTAAAGAGCTCAATGAAAACTCAGAGCATTAAATTAAATTACAAAAGCCACAAAAGAGATTTTATTAAAACCTCAACAGTCTGTTTCGCCTTTACGGCTCATCAGGAGGTGATTCTAAACGCAGACGAAAAGTTAAGAAAAAACGCACGAAAAAGCTAATTATTATAGTTAAGAGCCAAAAGTAATAATATTACGGATAAAGTAAATATAAGTTAATTAAAATAAAATAAAATAAAATTGAAAATTTAAAGTTTAAAATTTTTGAGTAAGCAAGCTAGTTGTAAGGCTCAAAATTTAGAATTTAGAATTTTGTAATCAAACTAATCTGACGCTGCAGAAAACTGACTGGCAATCAAATTACAAATGCGCGGTAGATAATTAAAATAAAATGAAATAAAATTGAAAATTTAAAGTTTAAAATTTAAAAATTTAAAAATTTAAAAATTTAAACAAGCTAGCTGTAAGACTCAAAATTTAGAATTTAGAATTTTGTAATCAAACTAAACGTTTGCGTATCTGACGCTGCAAAAAACTGACTGGCGATCAAATTACAAATGCGCGGTAGATAGTGGGAGAGAAAGAACGTTGTAAAGGAAGGAAGTAGCGAGGCGTGAACGGACAGCGAGGAAATGGCTATAGAGGAGATCGGGGGGTGCAGGAATACATATAGTGGAAACACGACAACAATGAGTAAACACGGCGTAAACGGGGGTGAAGGATTGCAAAGTTAAAAGTTTAAACATCGGAAAATCGAATTAAAATTAAAATTAAATAAAATTTGAAAAAATTGGGAAATATTAAATCAGGCTAGGCTTTCTTTAATTTAAATTTGTTCCGGTGTCGGCATTTGGAAACAAACTCGGATCGCTTGTTCAAGAGCGTGCGCTGGTCGGCTTGCAAGATGGCGAGTTTTTCTGCTAAGCAGAGATTGCAGCGTTTGGCCCCGCTGGTGTATGCAAATGATTTGCAAACAATTGACCAAGTTATCCGTGGTTGGATTCCTTTATCTTTATATTTCCATAATGTTTTGGAGAGTTCGGTGGCGTTTGCTTTGTTTCGGTGATTGAAGGATTGTCGGTGATTATAAAAACGGGTCTTGAATTCAGTTTCGCAGCAGCCAAAATAGTGTTGGGTCGGTGAGTTGGGAGCACTGATGGATGCTTTGTAAATAATAGATTTTGTTCGGCATTTTCCATTGAGTGGGCAGTCATGAAGGTTTTTGCAGTTGCATGGTAAATCTTTGTCGCTGGTGTGGGGGTGCAGGAGGTTCCTATTGTGATTGTTGATAATGTTCATCATGTTTGGCATGCAACTGTAGCTTAATTTCACGTTAAATTTGTTACATATTTTGTGGAGTTTGTGGTGTGTGGGGAAATGTTTGTTTATAAGGTTGAAAAATGTTTTTCCTATATTGGTCTGTACTTCTTCGTTGTAGGGGGGGTTGAACCAAATGACGTTTCTTTTTCTTTTATTTTTGTATGCGCATTCTTTTCTCTGTTCGTCGTTTTTTAATTCTGCTGAAACTGCTTTGTTGTATGTCATGTTAGTTTTGTAACCACTAAAAAATTTTTAAATTTTAAACTTTAAATTTTCAATTTTATTTCATTTTATTAATTATCTACCGCGCATTTGTAATTTGATTGCCAGTCAGTTTTCTGCAGCGTCAGATTAGTTTGATTACAAAATTCTAAATTTTAAATTTTGAGCCTTACAACTAGCTTGCTTACTCAAAAATTTTTAACTTTAAATTTTCAATTTTATTTTATTTTATTTTAATTAACTTATATTTACTTTATCCGTAATATTATTACTTTTGGCTCTTAACTATAATAATTAGCTTTTTCGTGCGTTTTTTCTTAACTTTTCGTCTGCGTTTAGAATCACCTCCTGATGAGCCGTAAAGGCGAAACAGACTGTTGAGGTTTTAATAAAATCTCTTTTGTGGCTTTTGTAATTTAATTTAATGCTCTGAGTTTTCATTGAGCTCTTTACTGACAGTCTTGCCACTTTTATTATTACAGTATATATATATATATATATATATATATATATATACTGTAATAATAAAAGTGGCAAGACTGTATACAGGGTGGGCCCTATGTCGCGCATCAAAGACTTACGTGTAGTGTAGTGGAAACAATGTAAAAAAAGCGGACTAAGACATCCTTTCTTTTCCTTGAACGTTTCAGTTACTACAGTATAACTTCAGATTTGGTTGGTTCCAATCAAAGTTTTTTTTCAGTTTTAATTTGTTTTAAATTCTTTGGTGCGCGACTTACGGCCAACCCTGTATATTCTTTTTGTTGGTAGCAAATCTCGGCCTCGCACTCAATTGTGTAAATCTTTTTTAAATTTTATGTTGAAATCAAACTTAAGATTAAAAAAATTTTTTTTCGGCCCCGCACACGCCCATGAGTCGACATGCCTGTAGTACACGATGCGCGAAACTTGAAATTTCACATAAAACCAAACCGTAACAAATTTAGTAAAGACAAAAAAGTCTTTACTTTATTTGTAAATTCTTACAGGGAAATTTGAAAGCTTTATGTACACAATATGAAGCCTTAGATAAAGGAAACCGAATTAGTAACGACCAAAAAAAGATGTTTACTCTGGTCCCACTGTGCCGCAAAATTTCAGAAAGGTCCCAATATGTGCCACTAGCGCGAAGAAATTGACAATCATTGTTTTAACCTACACCTGATGTTGCTTCCCTAAAGTCTTTTACTTATTCTTACTCCAAACTTCAAGTCAAGACTACAAATTTATTCCAATTAACAAGATTAAATATTATAAAGAACATGGTTATTAAATTTAAATGCACAATCTAAACTTAAGAAATTTATACGATAGTCAGTTTGCAAAAATACTGGATTTACATAAGTACTGTATATATTTTAACTTCCAATCCTTTTGCTATTTCTGAGTAAAAACACATGAAATATTTAGGTGTTTCTATTTAACCCTTAAAGTTAAAGATAAAGTAAAAACAAAGTTAAGATATTAATAAATGTTATACAGGCAAAATATTGTTGAGTAAGTCGGTTCTTCTGAACTTAGATAAAATATTACACATGTAAAAACTATCAAATTTTTTTTCGCCTGATTCAATCAAAAGTATGAGACCATCGCATAATGGTCCATAAATCATGTCCATGCTAAACAATGCTATATCACAATCGTATTAAACTCCACCAAAAAAACTACAAGATGAATATTTTCAGCTTTTATTTTATAGACAAGTTTAAATCAAGATTTAACATTGCTGTTTTGCTATTCAGATATTTAACTTTGTAGGCTTTTTTCAGTTCTACTTTTACAGGGTCCATTAGTGATTGATCTTGATCTTCATCATCAGAGTTGCGGTTATAGTTGAAGCTCACAGAAAGATAATCGAAATCATAGCGATAATGACTAACACTTGCACAATCTATATCAACTAACCATTTGCTTACTTCTTTTGAAGCATAAACATAGTTGAATGTAATAACGGCCAGATCTATCTCTTCCACAACATTAACAATACCAATTACTGTGCCAAACTTGTCTTTAACATTACTGTTGCTGATTTGACCTTTAAAATCAGCCATATTTTTCATCAATTCCGGCATAATCGCTTCAACACCACCTGATAAGCCAGCTAATACCAATTTAAAAAACTCTTTACAGATATAAATAGCTGTTCCTTCTCCATTCAAATTTTGAGTATGATTTTTTGTTTCACCCATTCCATTGATAGAATTCATTGCTTTTATAATTGCTTTTTTGTCTAGTAAATACAATCCATCGACTACTTTTTCTCCACTCGTTTGTTCAACAGCCTCTTTTATTTTGGATGACATAAAAAGAGCATCTTCAAAAGCTTCTCTTGCTGCATTTTTGGTCGATTGTTTCCAATCATTTTTAATATAACCAAATAGAAAATCAGTGTGTAGCCATCTACCAGAGTCTGTTAATGTCACGGAATATTGAACTGGATTCATTTTATTTTTCTTAGAAATCAATTAGGTGGTAAATCGGATATAATCTCTAAATAAACAATGCAAAAAAAGATCTGCACAAAAAAACATAAAAATTGGTTCATAGTTAAAAATTGCCTGACACAAGTATTTTTAAATAAATTTTAAGCTACAATGTAGAATATACCAATATGCTCATTTTGTAAACACATTATATAGTGCATTTAACGCTCTTTGGGCCAATTTTATAAGTAATTTATGAAATGCCGTGCCCGATGCACTTTAACTCTCAGCATTCTAAATCTTAGTTTAAAAAAATATTTTTTCAAATTTTTATGTTTTGGAACTGGCATTTATCAAATTTTTAAAACTTTAACAATCTATACTTTTGTTTAAGATTTTTTTTATTAAATAAACAAGCATTTAAAAACAAAATAAATATAAAGTTTAAATAAGCGCCAAGTATTTGAGCTTTTAAATAGCTCGAGCACTAAGCGATGGACTCGTAATGGACAGGTCATCTAATGCTTTCGTTCAAATCTCAATAACGTCGCTCTCGGACACAGCCTGTAAAAGAATTCTCCCATTCCATTTCTTTAAGTAATGCCTCATCTCCAGACGATTCTTCAAAAAGAAGTCCTTGAAATGAAACGCGAAAACCAACAGCAACGACTGAAATCGACGGTTGAAGTGAAACACGATAATCCACTCGTGTGCCACTGCGATAATCGGTACGTGGGTCGAACGTCTCAACATTTGCAGAACAGAATCCGCCAGCATGTACCGAAGTCTATTCGGAACAGAACCAGTCAAGAACGTAAACAACCAGAACGCCCAGGAAAACTAGCGAACTCAATACCGCACTGTGATTCAGCGATTGGAAACCATCTTTTACATAACCAAAAATGTGCATCTTACTATAAGGACAATCAATTTTTTATTCTCTCTAAAGCACGATCCGATTTCCATTTATCAGTCTTGGAATCAATTTTCATCACTCTTCGAAAACCTAATTTGTGTAGACAGAAAGAATTTGTTTACAAACACAAATTGTTAGTATAATTGTAAAAAATTTTCTTTTTAGTTCCAAATTTTTTTTTTAGTTCCAAATTTTAGCACAAAAGTTGCATAATTTTGTTTATTTTTTTTGCCAAAAATTTTATACGCTGACGAAACGTGGTTTTATTTATTAAATACTTTTAATTATTATGATAACTGCTACTAACTTTAATTTTTAGCCAATCAGGATCAGTCTTAAAACTTTTGAAATACTACGTTCTGTTCTGCAATTCATTCTAGCGAAACCTCCTGAAGAGAACTAGACGAAAACGTTCGAGTTTTCAAAACAGCCTTTTTTAAGGCTACTTACTCAACAAAAGAGCTTTAGATGAAGCATTTGCTGTTAAAAGCTATCTTAAATTTTGTACCAATAAAAAACTTTTTAAATACAACTCTTGATCTTTTATTGATATTGGAAGAAGAAAAGCAACATTACGTTTGGATAAAAGACTTTAACAGATTTATGTTTAATCAAAACAAGCACCAACACAGACAACATTTCTGTAGATACTGTCTTCAATGTTTTACGAGTGAAGAAATTCTTAACAAACACGCATCAAACTGCATTGTTGTTAATGAAAAGCAAGCCGTACGAATGCCTAAAAAAGGTAGCTCGGTACAATGTAAAAACTTTCATAAACAGCTACCAACTCCTTTTGTTATATATGCTAATTTCGAAGCGCTAACTCAAAAGATACATAGCTGTCAACCAGATGATAACAAGGCCTACACAGAAAAATATCAAAATCACATAGATTGTGGTTATGCATACAAGTTGGTTTGCTGTTATGACGATAAATTTAGTAAACCCATTCAACTGTATAGAGGTGAAATAGCTGTTTATAAATTTTTGAAGGCTATGCTACAAGAAGCGGAATATTGCAAAAAAGTAAAAAAAGATCATTTTAACCAACCTATGAATTTAACAAGTATGAAAGAAGAAGAATTTGAAACTGCTACAGAATGTTACATTTGTCAATAATATTTTACTGAGGAGGACGTCGGATACTCGGTTATCCGGGAGCAATTTTCAATTTTGTACTTATGGAACTGTAATCTACATATTTTTAATCTATCAAAAATTCTAATTTTTTTCACTGCTCAAAAAATTCTCACTCAGATCTTTACAGTTTAATCATATCCATTTTTCGGTACATTTGCAAACGCAATATAAGAAACAGATTGGTTTGTTTATTATGTTAAGAAGTCGCTAAAAAAAAGCTTTGCCATGACAACTAACATAGATTGCTTCTTGATCGCTCCAAGAGCTGAGTGATAGAATTTTTATGAGCAGGGAAAAAAAATTTGGATTTTTGATTGGTTGAAAGTATGTAGATTACGATTCCATGGGTACAAAATTGAAAAATGCTACCTGTTGGATGAAACAATCTTGGGAGACAACTGATCACTACAAAAGATCTTCGCTTTACACAATGCAAATTAAATTGAATTTTTTAAGCTTTTTAGTTGCTACTTCAAAGAAACATTTTTTCACTTTTAAACATTAGGTTTACGTTCCCGTTTTTCCGCGCAGCTCTGGACTAATAATTTTTAAAAAGCTTCGCGGCAAACTCAGAAATCTCTATTAGGGCACTGGTGTCCTTCGGCACACAGATTTAGCATCATAGAGTTAAAAAAATGGTGGCCCATTTGTTACTCTTTTAGCTGGTATGTGTTCCACAGTATCAAACCGCTAGCAACTGAATATTCGAGGTACCTGTACATCATTAAACAGTTAAACTCGAAACTACAGGTCATTAAGTGTTTGAATCGTTTGGCGTCAGTGTGATTGGAGATTTATTCTATAGAAAGATAGAATTATTTTGTGTAGCGGACGAATTATCAAGTGGTGGGGCTGGAATTGTTTTGAAGTTTGGTGAAGCGTGGGAGAAACGTTTTGGTGAATCGATTAAGTTTTGTGAAATTTGTAAATATATTCTTTACAGTTAGAGACAGTGATCTCTGTCTGTCTGCGAAGAGAAGTTTTCTAAGAAATCAATTCGAACTTAGCCGGAACTAGCTTTATTTAAACCTTTAGTCTCCCGGCAAACTACAGTTTGCTTAGTTTCTTAAGCAGTAATAAATATAAAATAGACACAGCTTTACGTTAGCGTAGGTATTAGGGTTACCTAGTTCAACTGTTGTTTAGAAAAAAAAAGTTATTTTACAGTATTTGTTGTAAAATTTTTATTTTTTATCTAAGCATAAAACTGTTTTGTTGTTTCATCATTTTTGAAATCGAAAAGTATTTGGTAATGCCGGTTTTTATAAGGTTGATTGTAGGAATAATGAACTCCAATTTTCTTTGTGTTATGACATTATATGGAAGCGGTCAAGAGTAAACTGTTAAGGAATTTAATTTATGTTATTTTTTCCTTAATTAAAACGGTTTATCAAAAAACAATAGGCTACAAGTAATTTCAAATTGTACTGAAAGTTTGATTTGTTCTTGGGGCCAAAAACCTCCAGAATGACCATTCGAATTTTGTAAAATCTTCTGTCCAGATCTGTAGTGACGTGTTTATTATTGCAAGAATAGGGCTGCTATTCGAACGTTTGCATTGCCGCCCTTAACGATACAGTTTCAAGCTATTAAAGATAAAAAACATTTCGGATTTAGATTATGTATCGCATATGCCCATGTTTTATCAACGAACTAGTACTTTAAAACAGGAAAAAGGTTGGTCCGAATGACGACACCGACGTAATTTTTGTGTCCTCAAACACGATGCCCTGAACTACATCTGTATACAAGTGCTTTTGTAAAACCGGATCTTTGCAACAGGGAATTTAGATTATTTCGGATTTAGATTATGTATCGCGGTGCCCATGTTTTATTGACGAGCTAAACAAGTAAACAAGTGAATCAATCATTTAAACCGTCGAAAAGCATCAAATTTTTTAAAAGCATTATTATTCACTTGTTAATTTCCTCAAGACGGTAATTACTTCTTAACTTTGGAAACTTTGTACGACTGGGAAGTGGGGCAAAAAGTGCCCACGCTCTATGCTTGCTTGTATCTCAATAATTACCATTGCTAGGAATGTCATTTAAAATTTTGCAGAAACGGAATTTCACACTTAAATGTTGCAATAAAAAAAATTTTGGATTACAAAAGTGAGTTTTGAAGGTTGGTCAATTTTTGTAAATTGGCTAGAAACGAAAAAGTGATTTGAGAAAGTTAATGACTTCATCGGTTTGTCAAACGTTATTGATATTAAAATTAGAAGTAAGATTCTTTGACAGTTGGAACCCGCTTAGGGAGTTTACTAGGGTTCACAGATAAAGAAACTCACAGTCTCACACTACTTTTTTAGGATTGTTTTAATTTTGTTTTTGTAAACTTTTTTCTTTTTTTGTAGGCTAGTCTTGTCTACATAGTAAAATATTTTATACTTGAACTTAAATAATTCTTAGGCGTATCTTTGTTGATTATAAATTTACGGTATATTGAATTAGTTACATTTCGTCAGAGCAGAGCTACCCAACCCAAGACCCGAGAAGTCTTTTGTTGAAACCCACCAAGAATTTTTTAATTAGTAACTTACAACTTACTTAATTTAACATAACTTAGAACACCGACATTTTTTCCATAGAAATTATTCAATTCACAGTATAAATTTAGATTGAAAATATGATATTGGATAACATAATATATTTTCTACTTGAATGTTTTATGACCTTGTTTACGTAGACCTAAATGTTTGAAAGAGTCCGCAGCATAATCCAAAAGTAGGATGAAAGTTCTTTAGTACACTATTAGTTAGTTTTTAATTACGTCAAACGAACTATGACAAATATTTCTTAAAATTTCACTTCTAAAATAAATCTAGATATTTCAATTTTTTATCACTTCTATAACACGCTCAGCACAACACAAAAATGTGGGCTCTTCAATTTAAAGTTATTATCTAACATGAACTTACAATTAGGAAAAGCGAACGCACAATTATCTAGATATTGCACTATACAGAATATACCATATAAAAATAAAATAGTCATTCATGCCAAGTAATTTATGCTAAATTTTAATACTGGTATGTGATGCTGTAAATTAATTTTCACTGCTTGTTCTTGTTGCAAACAAAAATATAAGAAAAAAGGTAGAGCAGGATCTTCTAACGCTGCTACTTTGGATGTGTCATCTGCTCGAATAAAAAAAGTTTTTTACTAATCTTTGTTGATGCGTTTTTTCATTAAGTTCAATATTAACCTTTAAAAACGACTGTGTTACTTTTTGTGTTAATTATAATTTGTATTGGTTGATTTCATTTCAGTAACCTCTGTTTATTTTGTTAAAATTGCTCAAAAGTTGGAGTTTAAAAAAAGTTTCAAAAACAACACAGATATTGGATGTGTTTGTAATGGTTGACTGATATAGACCGACGCAAGCATATAAAAATTGATAGAAAGTAATTAACAACCATTCTTTAATTTAATTAGAACAAAACCTGATATTTAAACCAGTTAATTAAAACAATATTTTTTCAACCACTTTAAAGTTAGTTTTTCTGAACACATTAATAACATGATTAAGATTGATTGAAAGAAGTAAGCCAAAATAAGTTTCACAAACAAACCCATTATTCGTTTTAGAAATTCAAATTAAAAAAAACTTTGTATCGTATTTTCTGTCAATTTATCCTCCTGACTCGTATAAAAACGGAATTCAGTTAATGATTCTCTGAGGCATTTTTTAACCAGAAACTTTATAGGGTCAATATTTTTAATTGCTAGTGTTGTATTGAATAATAAATAAATATTGTTTTAACAATTTTAAGCCAATTGTATTTAGCAGTTAATTGGTTTTTAAATCACATTTGTACAGCAATACAAAAACTTTTGTAATGACTGAAACTTTTTTCATGGTTACTTTTTTATTTAATCAAATTATAGGTCACTTTTTTTTACTTTTTCAAATTAAAAAGTCATTCTTTTACTTGATTAATTAGGCTTATTTTTTTTTAACTTGATCCGAAAAACTTCACAGAAGTTATACTTAGGGAAACCGTCGAACGATTACCCTGAATTGCTTTCATAGATATTAAGGTATTACAATCGGGTTTAACTTTTTTATTTGTTTTTTGGTTTTTGTTTGAGACACAACTAAAATTTATAGCTGTTTGCTAAGACCACTGACCAGAGGAAAAGGTTGTAAACTGCTTCCCCAAGAACACAAAAGGTAGCCTACTGCAAACGTAACAGTCCAAAACACTATAGCAGTGCTTTCCAAACTTTTTGTGTAAGTGACACACTTTTAAACCACAAATAAATTTGTGACCAACGTTCCCTCTAAGAGCTTGTTTAGCGTGTGCGGAACGAAAGGCCGTGTGAACAGTGGTGGATTTTCAAATGTTAATGTTCAATGTTCAAATGGATCTTCAAATGTTAATACAATTATACATAATATTAATACAATACAAGATGTTCAAATATTAATACAACACAATAATATTAATGCAATTAATGGATGTTCAAATGTTAATACAAGCTCGAGAACAGGATTTTCAAAAATCGTTGTACAGAAAAAAAGAGAGCTTTGATCTCGTCTTTCACTTTTTTCTCCGAAAATCAAGGTGTTCTTTAAAAAAAAAAAGGTCTTCACTTGGATTTCGTCTATGATTTTCCTATTTTTCTATTAGTTTTCCTATTAATTAATTAAAAGAATACGACCCACCGTGTCGTTTGCAACCCCATTTTTCAACGTAACTCTTTCAAGCAATCTATGCTGTGATAAAACTGTGATACATCTAGTTATAGTAGTGGTGCAAAAATACTTTATTTTCCAGTACAAAATCTGGTGTAGAACAAAAAGAGGTCTACACAATAAATTTGTATGACGTTGCTCCTTTTACGTCCAAAAAACTAGAGAGAATTAAAAAAATGGTCTTCACTTTAAATTTGTGTGACGTCAAGAAAGGTAAAAAGTGCGGCCCGACATAACGGTATGAACTTGGTTTTTGGCCCGTAACATGTAAAAGGTTACCAACATCTGCTATAAAGCAATGGCTCTCAAACAGAATTCCTCAGCCTTTAGCAAATTTTCAAATGTCTACAAAATACCGAATTTGTTAAAATATTTTCAAGTTTGATAACAATCTATTATTAACATATTTGGTTGTTCAAGTTTTGTCCTACATTTTCTGATTTTTCTTGGCTTACAAATTATTGGGGGTCTACTATTATAGCATGGGAACAAAGGGGTTGGCTCGCTAAAACAGTTTCAGAACCACTACTATAGAGCTTCAAAGCTTGATTATATGACATTTCATGCATCAGCTACTTCTAAAAACCTTTACGCCAGACTGGGCAATAAACTCATATTTTTGTTTAAATCAGTCGCTCAAAGTACAGAATTAAACAAAAAAATCAACAAAATTCTATTTGCTTCTTGTGTATGTTCTAAAAAAATTTTTAAAATTGATTTGAGATTGTGGTTGCTGTCAGGTACAGAAAAAATATAGAAGTAGATTAAAATTAATTTTATGACCTTTCTAATTAGCATGGCAAAAGTAAATAGTCTACATTATATTCTATACTTGAAGCGCTACAACTACAAATATTAATTAATTCCTATAAATCTTCTTGCTTTGTTTTTGCTTTATATAAATATTTTTTGTAAGTATGTAAGAATGTCTAACCTGCGGTCACTTGATGTTTTTATGCAGCCCACTGCTCACTCAAACTTTTTAGTTATTTTTTCTTAACTGTATAGAATTCGAGGTCACTGCGATTATTGCAGCGTAAATGAAAACAAAGTAAATACGTTCGTTGATTGCTGCGTCAAATGACGTTCAATGAACTGATCTTTGAAAGTTTTTTTGGGTGGATCTTGTCATAAAGATGCTTACCTCAAGCATCCTTTTCTGTACTCACATTGTTTTGCTATTAAATTAATATTGATTGCGCTATTTCCAAACAATTTGTACAATATAAAGTGATTGCTAGTTAATGAATTTAGTGGTAGTAAAGATAGTTTCTTTGAACCAATATAGATTGATTTGGAAAGAAATTACAGGAGCAGCAGCGATGCTGCTTATGTTATAAAGAGAAACGTGTTGATTTATTATGGTGATTTATTATAGGAGGATGGAAAAGGATCGGACATTTTTAGATTTTAAGTCCCATCTTAAAATTTAGCAAATGGTCAGGGTCCAGGTATTCACCACTATCCAAAGAGAGCGTCGCTCCTAGTAGGCGAAGCTCAGCTGGCTGGATGCCTGAAAGTAATAGGTAGGTGGTCGCTTGAAGTGGGACCCAGGCATCCAGTGACAATGCACAAGGCGTCATAGAGAACACTGTCTATGAGGCGAGTATTAATGCTGCGACACCAGACTGGTGCGCAGTACTTTGTTGCTGAGTGAACCAGAGATAGGGCACTTTTGCGTAGTGTTTTGGCATCAGCACCCCATCCTCAGCCCGTAAGCTACCTCAGCAGTGTGACGGGCAAAGATTGTTGCGCAATGCCACAAGATGATGACGGAACGTAAGCAATTTGTCTAGTTTTACCACAAAATAAATGGAAGTTGGATAAAATGGTACGAGTCTAATGCTGTTGTAAACATTCAACTCATGTTTGGTCTCAGGGTTACTTAAATAAAAGGCTGTCCTCACCGTTTTAGTGTGACTGAACTTCAGCTTTTAAGTGTAAAGATATCTTGAATTAAAGTCTCTTTAAAGGCCTTCCAGTTTTCAAATGAGAGAAACAATGCTAGATCTTCTCCTTAGGTAAACTTTCTGCAAATCTTGGAGGGAAGGTCGTACATATAGATGTTAAAAAGGTGGGGAGCCAAAAGTGATCTCTGAAAACACCGTTTTTTAGACGGCGAAGTTTGCCTCCCGTAGTATGAGTGAAACTTCGTTTCAGACAAGCTGCATGACCATTCTGACCGTGTGCTTATCCGAGAGAGATCTCAGTACCTTGCAAGTGAGGCCACAATGCCAGCAGTGTCATATGCCGCTGTCAGACCAACAAATTAACAAAAAAATCCTCGATGTTTTCTGTCACTTGACTTCCCGTGTCAAAATCCAGCTTGCTCTCTAGGGAGCAATGGATTAATAATTGGTTTGACACAGCAGTAGATAATCCTCTCGAGGACCTTGTAGGAGACATAGAGCAGAGAGATTGGTCGATAACTCTTTGGGTCTTCTTACGGGCTTTGCAACTACAAGCGCTCTTCTCCATATCTTAGAAATTTTGAGTCATAGAAATTTTGAGTAAGTGCAAAAAGAAAGAAAGGAACTCACGTAACCAAAACTTTAAAGTAGCTTTAATGAAACACATCTTTGATGTTAATTACGTAATGATCTTAGTGGTTTCACATTTAATTTAAATTTCTAATTAGTTGATCAATTTTAAATTTATTTTAAATACTCGTCATTTGGTCATGACATCAAATAGAGGAAATTTATGTAAATACATGCAATTTTGCACCCGCCACATATACTTAATTTATAATTCGGCCCATTATAAAAAAAGTTTAAATATCCCTTGTATAGACCTTCTCGCTCTTTACGTTCTTCTGATGCTAACCTTCTTTTTGTCCCTCAACTTTTTTCAAATTTGGTGATAGTAAATTTAGCATTAGTGGTCTTTTGTCAATGAAAAATTTGCGTAATCACTTAAAAATGGTTCAATCGCTTTCCCAATTTAAAACATTATAGATAAACTTATCTTTACAATCTTGCTTTTGTCAATTAATATTGAGAGCTATTCTGCTTTGAGGGGCATGAAAATTTTTAAGAAATTTATGAAATTAAAAACCTGACGTATTAAAGAACATAATAATATATAATAATTTACAATTCATTTATTAATTCAACTATTTCAATGGCCAAATCAATACTGTTTAATCTTTGTTATTTCTTCTAAATACAAATTCAGCCACATAATGTTCCAAATAATCCCTGTTGTTTAAGTGTTTACTTCTCAAGAACCTTTTAAGATGGGACCATAAACCCTCAATCGTTTGTGTATGTATTTGTGGATTTTGAGGATTTTATTAATCTGTCAGGTTAAAATATTTTTCATGTCCCTCAAAATTTTTCATGCCACTTAAAACAGAACGTTGCCTAATATTGTGGTAATGTTGAAATGTCTCATAACTTTATTTTACTTTTTAATTTCCTTTGTTGTGAAGCGCCCTTGATCAAATTAGTTTTCTGTATAAAACGCTACATGAATGTGTATTATTATTATTATTATTAAATAAATCTAAGGGTAAAATTTCATTAAAAATTTTTTCCAAAAATTCTTATATATTCTTTCTGTCGCTACTGCCCAAATTTCTGTGCTGTTTTTATCAATTTGTGAATATATTTGTTAAAATTCGTGCGCACGGGTGATTAGATTAAAACACAGTAATTACGGCGAACTCGATAAATATTGTCTGGGTTCAAATCCTAATCTCCCATGCTGTTGCGTTCTTGGAAAAAAACGCTTTGCGGCATTTTTGTCCGCTTGGTGGCTTTAGCAAGCAGCTGTAAATTTCAGTCATGTCAACGTGTAAAAAAATTGAATAAACAAATTTCAGTTAAAGAGCAATATCTCGGCACATTTGGAAAAAGGTTGGGTTAACTGTTTGGCGATTGCCTTAACTTTGTTCTGAAGCAAATAGGACGATGACAATGTTGATAATTATAATACGAACAGTGATGATGATGATAAAGTTGAGCATAATTTAAAACAAAATGAAAAAAATTATCTTGAATTATTTTGTTGATTGAAAACTTTAACATTGAAGCCAAACCAACGGCAAGCAATTTCGTTTTCAAATTTTTTAAGAAAATTTAGAAGAAACATATTAAATTTACAATTACTGCTTTCTTCAACATGAACAGCTTCACTCAATAAATAAGATTGAAAGCGTTTTATTTTCTCATAAAGTTTTTGAGTGAACCGTTCTATCGAAATTATTTTGATAAAGCAGTTTACACTTCGTCTTTTTTGCTTTTCGCTGCCTTTTTCTTGCGTTTCATAAAATAGTCAAAAACTAGTGAATAGGGGTCAAAAAACTATTAAAAACTTCAAACTTACTACATGTCACAGACTTTATTGGGGAATCCCAAGGGACCAGTTGAACAAGGTAAGCCGAATACCTGCGCTAAAACAAAGCTGTGTCTAATTTTATTTTATTCCGGTTCAAGAAGTAGTTTGTTGCGAGACTGAAGCTATCATTCGGTCGGCTTTGGCTAAGTTTGGATTGATTCGTTGAAGACTCTTCTCCACAGACAACCAGCAGTGGCGTATTAGAGTATGGCAACCATGACTCGTGCCATGGGTGCCGTTTGGACAGGGGCACAAAAAGGGGAAAAGTTTTAATCGTAAAATGTTTCAATAAAATAATTTCAATTTAAAAATAATTGAAACTGGTATTTTTACTTAAATAATAACGTACAAGTATCTCAATTCAACAACAGTCGTTAAAATTATCAACCAACGATCAATGCCATTTGTTCTGTCACTGAGCGCAATTGACAGTGACGTTATAATTCAACATAAATGAAACTGTTAAATTAATACTTTACTGGACTAACTGTACCTCATATTTAATATTTGCTGTGCTGTCGTGTTGAAGTGAAAATTTATAAACATTCGTACCATCAAACGTACTACAATTAAGAAAATAAAATCGAAATTTAACCCTTACCACCGGTGACAGCAAGCAAAGCAGGCTACGCCGTCTTAAAAACGACTTTCCTCAGGCATAGGTCTTGGCTCCCCTTCTATTTAACATCTATACGTACGATCTTCCTTCCATGATTTCCAGAAAGTTTTCTTATGCTGATGATCTAGCATTGTTGCACTCTTCTGGAAGCTGGAAGGACTTGGAGGGGACCTTAAGCTAAGACATGTCTACACTTTCAGCGTATCTCCAGACTTGGAGGTTGAAGCTCAGTCACACTAAGACGGTGACGGCAGCCTTTTACTTAAATAACCGAGAGACCAAACGTGAGCTAAAGGTCTACAACAACGATAGAATTTTACCGTTCTGTCCAACCCCTACTTACCTTGGGGTAAAACTGGACAGATCGCTCACATTTTGTCACCATTTATTGGCATTGCGCAAAAAACTATCCTCGCGCGTCACACTGTTGAGGCGACTCGTGGCTCGGAATGGGGTGCTGGTGCTAAAACACTACGCATAGCCACCTTGTCCCTAGTCTACTCAACAGCTGAGTACTGTGCGCCAGTCTCGTGTCGCAGTGCTCACACTCGCCTCATCGACAGTGTCTTGAACGACGCCTTGCGCATAGTTACTGGATGCCTGCGTCCCACTCCAGCGGACCACCTACCTGTACTCTCAGGCATCCAACCAGCTGAGCTTCGCCGAATGGGAGCGACACTCTCCTTGGCATACCGTGGATCTCTGGAGGGTGATCATATCTTATATGGTCTTTTAAGTGGGTCCTCAGATACTCGCCAAGTGAGACTAAGATCCAGACGCCCGTTTGTGCCAGCTGCGCGGAATTGTTTGGACAACCTTGCCAGTCTTGGCATCCGCGCTTCTGAGTGGACAAATCACAAATGGAAAACGGAGTACTGTGAAAATGCTTCCTTCTTTTGTGCCTGGGACCGGTGCCAGCCTGTTGGGATGCGCTTACCCCGAGCAGCTTGGGTTAGGCTCAACCGCCTGCGGACTGGTGTTGGGCGTTTCCATTTGTCCATGTACAGATGGGGTCTCGCTCTTTCATCGAATTGCGATTGTGGCACCTCTGAGCAAACCGCAGACCACGGAGCGCGAGCTCTGACGGTTTTGGATGAGGAAACTCAATGCTGGCTTAATAACACCACTGCCAGCATCTGATTCAGGCAGTGCAGCAGTCTGGGGTAATAAAAGGATTAACCCTCGGGCTCCAGTCCTGTTTTTGCCTGACCTTAAGTGGATACCCTTCAAACGATGACCACGACGACGACGATTAAGAAAAAAGAGATTAAGACTGAAGGGAGAAAAAGGCGAAAACAGGGGGCAAAAGAAGCTGAAAAATTGAAGAAGTTCTTTGTAGTTTTCTTTAAGAGATGTTCTTCTGCAAACACCGCTGATAATCCGATCTCAAAAGTGCAAAGTAATCAATCTGAGCAAAAATCTGAAAAAGTTGTCCCATCTAATCAAGAAAGTGAGGAAATTGGCCCATCTGAGAAAGAAATCGAAAAAATTTTGAACGTGAAGGAAGAACCTGAATCTGATGTACAGGACTTTATTTCAAATCGCGATGTAGGGCTTATAATCTTTGATAAAAATATTAGAAAACCTATTTTGTCAAATAGGATGACAGCAGAAATTACCAAGCTTGGTTCAGTTTTTTCAGTTTTCGCAGTTCAGTCAGCTGTTTAGTATCAAGTTTTTGCAGTTTGCCTTTGTATTCTTCCAATTTTTTGTCATTTATTTTGACATAAGGAAATGCATTTATTTTTTTCAGGTCAGGATAAAATATTTTAAACAATAAATCCCTTTCATAAATTTGAGTTTATTTTGAAAACTAAAAATCTTTTGAAAAAGGTCTAAAACATAACATGATCTTTGCCTCAAAGCGTCAAGTTTAAAATCTGCAAATTGTTCATTATATCAGTAAGAAACATGAGATTTTGGAACCACTCCCCAAGGGTATTCCTTCGTAATTCCAAATTACGTGGATAATTAATGGCAACGTTTTTGTGTTTTGGTTCATGATTGTTATTTTCAAAAGTTTAAAGTAGACCGCACAGCGAAACCCTCTCTTCTTGGCTTCAAATTCTTCAATTATAGGGAAGCTATCCGAGCCTTCCCCAATCACACCGCTGGCTTTCCCATACGTCTTATGGTTTTATAATATTTATTAAAGTTGAGATTTTGATATGAAAGTATACCAGGCTTCCACAAGCCAACGACCACAATTATTTGGTCGACAATACTGCCCAAACGATGCAGCCAACGATGCAACCAACGATGCAACCAACGTGCAACCAACGTGCAACCAACGTGCAACCAACGTACAGCCAAAGTGCAGCCAACCATGCAATCGCAAAACGAAATTTTTCCAAGTTTCGCTTGCGATCTACAAACTCACTCTTCAAACTATAACACTAAACCAAATCATCGAACCACTTGATCACCAACGACTGAAAAGAAATAAATTTACCAACATCTCAATTTATAGTGTGCTCGCCACGTGTAAGTGAACCAATCATTAGGATCACTGCACGTAATTCGCGCAAAAGGCAGTGAACGAAAACAATAGAATTAATTAAGAGGTTTCAAAAAAGACTGCAATCAATCAATCAATCAAGGTTTTATTTTTCCGTCCGTTACACAGCAGATAATCTTCTATACAGTTAATTAACTTTTTCAATTACAGTGCGAGTTCTATATTCTTTTTATGATTTTAACAATGATAACGTTTCAATTTATTTTTTTTCATAATAATTGAGTGAAGCAAGACAAAAAAAACACCCAGTTTTTCCTCCAATATCAGTAAATCAAAACCTTTCCTCCTATTCTGGTTTAAAAGTTCTATTTTCTTCTTAGTACTGTCTTTTTTTGTTAATTTTTGATGACATTTTCACAACAAAACTCTCAATTAACAAAACACTCAACTCACTGCAGTAAAAAAAATTATGATTTAGGATGAGAGTTAATTTTTGAAATTGACTTGTAAATAACAGCAATCAAACGCCAACATTTTATCTTTTATACTAGCAAAGTTTATTTAATCCTTAAAAGAACAATTGACTACATTCTGTAGTCATTGCATCTTTGCAGTCTGGCCGCTCTTGCTGTGGGGGAGCTATACCGGTGTACTTCTATTATGATGAAGGGTTTTATGAGTTGTTTCCTGAGTGTAAAAAAAGTTTAATCGCACTATTATTTTTTGAGTAATTCAAAAATGATACTTTGAGGAGCGTTTGACTAAAAATGTGGTCATTCTATTTTGCTGAAAATAAGACAATATGAAAGTTTATTGCAAAGCAAATGAAGCATACTGATATAACAAAACATTTCAGTAAGAAAGCAATTAAGATTGATTGATCTTTTGTGAAAAAAGCTCTAGCGACTGGAACTTTTTTGACCTAGATACCATTGTCAGCAAGAAAGCGAAAACAATCTGGTAAAGCAGGTCACTGCAATTCATCCATTACTTGCATCCAATGTTTGACAAAATTAGGTTTAGAATGACTTCTTGGTCTCGAATAAGATCATTGTAGATCTGATCAGTTGAACTGGAGTTTTAAAATAAGCAAGCAAGCACACCTAGCAAGGCAGATGCCTTCAGCTAAAATAATAGTCTGCTGCTGTAGTGTTTTGCATGCCTAAAAAATGTCTGGTAAGACAATAGGAAGTTGTAGAAAGTTAGTTAATAAGACCAAGAACTTATAAACTGTTTCGCAATAATGTCTCTAACATATTTGAGTTATCAGCTATTAACAGGTTTTTTGTCACCAAGCAGCTTTTCACACAAAAGATTCTAATATTAGTTGCATGCTAGCAGTTAATTCGTATTTTAGAGTTGATGTGTAAAATAAGCAAAAAACTTAAAATTTATATCATTAACTTTTGCAACAGGATTGTACATATTTTACATAAAAAGCTATTGTTTGCTACTATGAATAGACGATTGACATTTTGCGATGCTTGCGCTCAGCTTGGCACTCAGAGGAGGACGTTTATAATGATAGTAATGGCGAAGAAGAAAAAGACGAAGTAGGCGAGGTAGAAAATGCTTCGCTTGAACTGCAAACATATGAGAAGAAGACACTGATGTTGATGATAAAGGGATGTTGAAGTGTTTTCGAAGGAGAATCTGATAGTTCAAATGATGAGGAAGAACCTGCGGACCGACAAAGTGATGATGAGCAAGACGATGATTGGGTTGAAAGCCCAAATGGTATTTGGTACACATCGCAACCAATGCCAGCACGAAGACGTCGAAGGGATATTATTAACGAGGCTTCAAGAGCAATTGCTCAACCTCAGAGTGAGAAAGAAAGTTTTGAATGTTTGGTCAGTGAAGAAACTTTTCGAATTATCCTTCTTCACATAAATAGAAAGCTACAAGAAACACAAAAAACTCTCCACCAGGTACGCTATCCAACAAGCATGGACGAGCTAAATGCAATCATTACTATCATGTTGATAGCAGGATGCGATCGACACAATTTCACAGATCAAAGAAACTTATAAAAACCCAGTGACAGCATGCTTTTCTTCCGCACTGTGATGTCATTAAACAGAATCAAACTTTCACCGCGATGTATTCGTTTTGACAACTGACATACACGTGAACAAAGAAAGATTGATGACAAGTTTGCTGCTGTTTCAGAAATATGGAAAATTTTTCTTCGAAACGCATTTACATTCCTGGAGAATGCATCACCATTGACGAACAGCTTGTTGGATACCGAGAGAGAAATCCAGGGCGAACGTACATTCCGTCCAAACCAAGAAAATATGGTTTGAAGATATTCTAAGCCTGCGAGTCCAACACTGGGTATGGATTGAATGCAATTGCATATGGTGGAAAAGAAGGCAACCGTGTTCATCACAATTTGGTCCAGGATATTATGCTAAAAGTCGTCGAGCCTTGGTACAGTACTGGAAGAGACATCTGCACTGATAACTACTTCACTGTTACACTCTTGCAAACCAGTTACTCCAGCAAAATTTAACGTTACTGGGTACTGTGCATCGACATCATAGGGAAGTTCCATTGGTTTGGCGACAAAAAAACGAATTGTACAGGAGCAAATTTATTTTTAATCACGGAGATGGAATATGTCTGGTGACCTACCAAGCCAAACGAAACAAAAAACCAGTAATACTGCTTAGTTCCAGCCACAGTGACTCATTCGTGGACAGCGGTGAATCAAAAGAAACCGCAGATAATCTTGGAATATAATCCAAGTAAAGGTGGCGTCGACACAGTTAAACAAAATTTAAAAGAATATTTTTGCCGTTGGAAAACTGTCCGTTGGCCTCTCCTATTCTTTTTTAATATACTAGACGCTGCTGCAAACAGCGCATACATATAAATGCAGAAGAATGGTTACAGAAATTATCGGAAAAACTTCCCGAAAAAGCTGACATTGGACTTTGCCACACCCTCCATACAATCTCGACTGTTTAAGTCAAAAGTCTGTTCGGGAAGCAGCAGCTCAAATGGGCATTTCAAAACCTGCTGTAATCAGAGAACTGCAGTATTCCTTAAAGCCAAACCTTCCAAAAGAACTGTCGTGATTCGTGTATGCCAAATGCGTGGTTGTAGCATGCTCGGCTTATGCTTTGTTTTATCGGTCGTGCCCTGCTTCTCATAATATTCATCGTGTGAAATTATGTGTGAAGGTGCTTCTGTGTCCCACGGTCGGTGATTTGTATATTCAGTCAGGCTCACTATATATATAGTGACGTGGCTGTACAATTTAGGAGACAGGTGACGAAATAATGCATAACGTGATAGCGCTATAATAAATTCAATAAAGTTTATTTGATATAAGTTTTGGTTATACTGTGTTAGGATTAGTTTAAAACAAAACACCTAATCCTAACAAAACCGTGTACGAGAAAAACTCTCGCAGGTAATGAGACTCATGTAGGAAACTTTTCTATCCGCAACATTATGTGACTATGAAGATATGCAAATTCCAAAACTGTGTCAGCGACTAAAAACTGGTTATTTTCGTGCTGCTTTGTTGTATTATTATATGACAAATAAAAATTCTTTGTTTGAAAATGGCCTCAGAGTCAAAACCTAAGGTAGATATAGCATGCAAACAAAAAATACGCATTTGTCACAAAAAATATATAACTGTAGCAATAACAAAAACGTTTTTAAACAGTGGCTACAAAATGTGGTCAATAGCTCCTCTACGTATGTAAATTTTGCGTGCTAATAAAGGTTAAAAAAAAGTTGAATGTTTTTGACTTTCATAATTTGACTTTCATCAAAGCATAAAAAATTAACAAAATTTAACAATAAACCATAAACGACAATTAGATATTTTTTCAAGTTTATGCTCACACTGGTATTACTAATTTAATTCAAATGCAATGACAATTCAATAATTATTATAACACAACGATATATTTTAAAAGAACTTTGATTGTATAAACAATAAAATATTGGCTTTTGACTGCTATTAATTAGAAAAAAAATTAATATGATTTTTCAAAAGGTTCAAACAGCCGCAAGCAAGGGTCAGATGAGCCGCAGTTTGGTCACCCTTAGCATATAGAAAATCATTTGTTTTATCCGTATTAGTTGGTATTAGCTTTATCCGAATTAAGCAAAGTTCCTCATTAACCGAATCCGGATTAACAAAGGTCTGCTTATTTCTTAATAAAAAGCTTCGGATTATCTGAGCTTTGCCTAATTCGGGTTATTTTGTCTGTCAAATCGATTTCATATTAACCGAGGTTTATTGTATTTTATCTCTATTTATTTTCCTAACGTGCAGAAACAAAGTTTGAGGCATTATGCTTTCGGCCACGGTCCAGCGAAAACGTTGACTTGCTTGCTTTCATAGATGCTCAATATTTTCTGTCCGATTGAAACATTTTTTATTTTCTTATTATTTATTTGGAGATGAGTGAAATTTAGAGTTGCTAGCTGAAATCAACGAACGAAAGAGCGCAAAAACAGAAGGAAGCAGGTAAAAATTTGAACCATCATCGTAGTAATCGCGGTTACTCTGTGCCTAAACTACTCGGCTACGCTACCGACTTAGCCCGAATTAATAAACTGTTTTAAAGAACAAAGCAATTAGTTGAGGTTAAATTTGCAACTTGATTTCTATCTCGTTTTTTGAAGATCGCTTATTTGCAGTTCGGATCCCCAAACCGATGAAGCTTAACGAGAACGCAAAGAATTATCGACCGATCTCTGCTCTGCGCTTTCTCCAATTAGAACCTTAATCGGCTTATTTACGCCACAGGTCGAAGTAACAAAACTTTAAGAACGCACCGGTATTCACATTTTAACTCTTTAGATTAACTTTTTAGATTGTAGGTAATCATTCTACAGTCTGTTTTCTTTATAATTCTTTCGGCGAACTTCTATTAAAAGAACTCGTTGGCAATGACGTTTCAAAAAGAATACGCGATTTACGTATGAAACGTAAACATTGAACACGACGACAACTCTGATTGGTTGCGAGAGAAATAGTAAGCAATTGACTAATGCTTAGTAACGCCCCCACTGGTCGGAAACCAATAAACTCTCCAAATATAACGAAGGTCTTTTTTATTTTAAAACTTGCTGAATTTCTGTTTAACTCCATATAGTTGCTTCTTTTATAGAACTTTAAAAAGCAATACATTATTTATGTTAATTTATTATGCTCCAGGAAGCGCACTATTTTCACAAAACAAGATGGAATAGCAGCTTTTTTGAAACGCCATGATAACTCTCCTGTGATTGGCAAAAACATAGTAAGCAGCTTTTCAAATTTTTGTAAAAAACGATACTCTAAATTTTGAGTTAATATAGCTATATATAACTAGATTAGTAAAAAGTTTTATCTGCATTTTAAACGTAATTGAGCTGAATTTAATGAACTCCTTATTTTCCGATTTTTTCTTTCTCTGTGGTGAAGATTCGATTTTTATCAAAGCACTTGTAGGCACTTTTACGTAGTTCAGGCGTTGTTTCTGCCGTCACAAAGATCACATCGGCGTCGCGCTTCGGACAACCTGTTACCTGTTTTAAAGTATTAGCTCGTCAATGAAACATGGGCATCCGCGATACATAATCTAAATCCGAAATAATCTAAATTCCCTGTTGCCATGTTCCGGTTTTATCAAAGCACTTGTATACCGACGTAATTCAGGGCATCGTGTTTGGGAACACGAAAATCACGTCGGTGCCGTCATTCGGACCAACCTGTTACCTGTTTTAAAGTATTAGTTCGTTGATAAAACATGGGCATACGCGATACATAATCTAAATCCGAAATGTTTTTTTATCTTTAATAGGTTGAAACTGTATTGTTAAGGGCGGCAATGCAAACGTTCGAATAGCGGCCCTATTCTTGCAATAACAAACATGTCACTACACAGGTCTGGACAGAAAATTTTACAAAATTCGAATGGTCATTCTGGAGGGATTTTTTTTTGGCCTCAGAACAAATCAAATTTTTAGAACAATTTGAAATCACTTGTAGCCTATTGTTTTTTGATAAGCCGTTTTGAATAAGGGCAAAAATACCATAAATTAGATTCCTTAACAGTTTGCTTTTGACCGCTTCCATACAATGTCATAATACAAAGAAAATTGGAGTTCATTATTCCTACGATCAACCTTATGAGAACCGGCATTACCAAATACTTTTCGATTTCAAAAATGATGAAACAATAAAACAGTTTCATGCTTAGTTACAACATAAGGATTTCAGAACAAATAAAATAACTTTTTTTTTTCTAAACAACAGTTGAACTAGGTAACCCGAATACCTACGCTGACGTAAAGCTGTGTCTATTTTCGAATTATTACGGCTTAAAAAACTAAGCAAACTGTAGTTTACCGAAGACTAAAGTTTTAAATAAAGTTAGTTTCAGCTAAGTTCGAATTGATTCCTTAAAAAAGTTTTCTCCGCAAACAGACAGACACCACTGTCTCTAACTGTAAAGAATATATTTACAAAATTCACAAAACTTAATTTATTCACAAAAACGTTGCTCCTACGATTCACGAAACTTCAAAACGATTCCAGCCTTACCACTTGATAATTTGCCCGCTACACAAAATAGTTATATCTTTCTATAGAATAAATCTCCAATCACACTGACGCCAAACGATTCAAACACTTAATGACCTGGAGTTTTGAGTTTTATAGATACCTCGAATATTCAGTTGCTAGTAATTTGATATGGTGAAACACATACCAGCTAAAAGAGTAACAAATGGGCCGCCATTTTTTTAATTCTGTAATTCTAAATCTGTGTGCCGAAGAACACCAGTGCCCTGATAGAGATTTCTGAGTTTTCCGCGAAGTTTTTAAAAATTATTAGTCCAGAGCTGCGCGGAAAAGCGGGAACGTAAACCTAATGTTTAAAAGTGAAAAAATGTTTCTTTGAAGTAGCAACTAAAAAGCTTAAAAAATTCAATTTAATTTGCATTGTGTGAAGCGAAGATTTTTTGTGGTGATCAGTTGTCTCCCAGGATTGTTTCGTCCACCAGGCACGCCAAACTCGTGTCGCGTAAAGTCTTTTGAAGAATTTTTTAATCAGATGCTTAATTCAAAATTAAGTTTCATCTAAAAAAAAGACTATAACTTTTTTGCACGAACTGATTAGATGTTGAATCATTTTACTTTGATTTCAACCAAAAAAATTAAAAAAGATCTAGCGACCTCATGTGGGGCCGATATTTGCCAACTAATTAAAGCGAAGACCTTTTTTGGTTTTTACTTTGTTTTAATATAAAATGTAAAAAAGGTAAACCTAAGGCGCAATTTCTAGAACTAGGGAGAAAAATTTTAAGATTTTACATTAAAATCTAAGTGACGACCAAAAAATATATATATAACTTATACATTGCAGGAGTGAATCGATCTTCCCCGCAGAGTGCTCAATGAAAAAAATCAGAGCAATTTAATACAAAATTTATTTAATCATTTTTTAAAAACCACAACAGTCCGTTTCATCCTAAGACTCGTCAGGTGGTTACTTATTCAAATAGAAATAAAAAGCAAAACTGGCTTTAACTAATTCCTTTTGATTCTATTTGAATAAGTAACCACCTGACGAATCTTAGGATGAAACGGATTGTTGTGGTTTTTAAACAGTGATTAAATAAATTTTGTATATAACTTATACATATAAATTCTTTTTAATAGGTAGCAAATCTCGAGCTTGCACTGGGTTGTGTAAATCTTTTTAAAATTTTTGTTGAAATGAAACTTAAAACAAAAATATACTGTATCTGTTCGGCCCGCATACGCCCACAAGTCAACATGCCTGTCGTACACAATGCGCGAAACTTAAAATTTCACATAAAACCAAAACATAAGAAATTTATTGAAAACAAAAAAAAGCCTTTATTTTATTTGTAGATTCTTTATTTGTATTAATAGATGATTGGAAAATTTTATGTGCACAATATGAAGCCTTAGATAAAGGAAATCGAATTAATCAAGACTAAAAAAGATGTTTACTTTGGTCCAACTGTGGGAAAAAATTTCAGAAAGGTACCAGTGTTGGCCACTGGCGCGAAAAAATTGAGAATCAGTGTTTTAACCTATAGCTGATGTTGCTTCCCTAAAGTCTTTCACCTATTCTTACTCCAAACTTCAAGTCAAAATTACAAATTTATTCAAATTAACAAGATGTAATATTTTAAATAGCATGATTATTAAATTTAAATGCACGATGTAAACTTAAAAATTTATACAATAGCCAGTTTGCAAAAGTACTGGATTTACATAAGTACTGTATATATTTTAAGTTCCTTTCCTTTTGTTATTTCTGAGTAAAAAACATTTTAAAATATTTATGTACTTCTATTTAACGCTTAAAGTTTTTAAAGGAAAAAGCAATTAGTTGAAGCCAGTTTTGCTTTTTGATTTCTATCTTGATTTTTGAAGAGCGCTGGTAGTCCGGATCCCCAAACTGATAAAGCTTAAGGAAGACCCAAAGTATTATCGACCGATATCTGCGCTTTCTACAAGAACCTTGAGTGGCTTATTTATGCCACACACGTCAAAGTAATTTTGTCGTACAAAACTTTAATGTAAGAACGATATTAAAGTAACCATTTTCACTCTTTAGATTATAGTTAGCCTTTCTACAGTCTGTTTTCTTTGTAATTCTTTCGGCCAACTTTTATCAAAAGAACTTCTTAGCAATGGCGTATTAGAAATATACGCGGTTTATATAAGAAACGCGAATACCGAAAATAATGGCGACACTAATTGGTTGCGAAAAACAAAGCAAGGAATTGACAAATGCCTAGTAACCCACCCACTTGCTTGGAAACTAATAAGCTCTTCAAATAAAACAAGTTTTTTTAATTTCAAAACTTTTGGAGTTTCTTCTTCTCAAAGCTTATCATCTGACACTCTTAAAGGGAAATCGTCAGAATAAAGCAGAAATGAAACCGAACTGGATTATAAAGAGGAAAGCAGAGTTCTCATTAGCTAAAAAAGAAGTTAGCCAATGAGAGAAAAGATTAAAATATTTTCAAAAAGTAGACAAATTCATAATTTGGTCCATTATAAAAAGAGGAACCATAAACGTTTTTGGCTTACAATAGCCCTCTTCATCTGAAGAGGAGTAATGTAAGCCCTCTTTATGTGAAGAGGGCCAAAATAACCTACTGATGTAACCTCTTCAGATGAAGAGGGCTAATGTAAGCCGAAAACGTTTATGGTTCTTTTTTGTGTATTGCTGTATGTGATCGTAATATGGTTCAAAAATGTATACTCTCTTCCTAAATTGTATATATATACAAAAAAATTTGGACATCCCTACTGTAAAATCAAGCAGAAATATTCTTCAAGTTACCAGTTAGATTTAGTTTTTATTCATATTCTTATTGCTTTGATTCGATTCCTAAAAATTCGATTATTTTCCTTATTAACACACATTTATTAGTAGATTAGGGCAAGTTTTAACGGTTTTAATATGTCCGAGTTTTTGCGATTCTTTTTTCCTAGTTAGCCTTCAAACGTAAAGTTGTCAAAACATAAAGTAGTTGTGGATAAGCTGTTATTGATAAAATTCAGAGACAGTAGACGTCGTAAACTAATTGGATTTTGTTCTTGCCATCGGCGCTCGTAAAGCATTCCATTAACCCTATTCTCCTCAACCGCCGATGGCTTTGAAAGCCCGGCCTTTACAAAAACCTTTGTAATTACTTGATCATTTTAAATAAAAATACAGGAATTTCTTGACTTTTCCTAATTTGAATTCCTGAATAAGATGATACTATTTTTAGGTGCCCCGAACAAGGGTTAACAGGTAAAAATAGACGTTTTTTAGCAAATATGTGAATTTTTGCTTGTTTTCGCAAGCAGAGGATGGAATTTCAATTTCACACTTTTATTAAGTAACATCAATTTTACCAAGATTTGGTTTTGGGTGACATTAGTAAAAATAAATAATTCAATCAAAAATCCTTGCTAATTTTTGTTTAAAAAATATATTTCTCTATGGAATTTAAACGTTCACTTTCTTAACTTTTTTGGAATTTGGAACTTGTTCGTTTCATTAGAATTAGATATGTTTTATATTAATTTTGTTGTGACTTTTTTGACCTATATTTGATACAATTTGAAAATATTATTTTGCTTATCGTATTTCTTCAAGTAGAATGCGCGAATTTTAATTTTTTTTATAGCCAATGGCCCAATTTGTGCGCATTCAAATCAAGAACGCATTTTATTTTTGATAGCAACTTTTGGCCAACTATAAACCTACGTACTCTATTTAAAAGTAGCATTCGTGTTTTATACAGAATAAGCTATAAAAGTGCTTATGTAGCAGGCAAGCAACACTAGTTTTGCCCTGTCCGTTAGGTCATTTTATTTATGCGCACTGTATTCGAGGGCGCATCCTATTTCTTTTTTTTGTGAATTTGTGTACATTTTAATTAAAAAATACGGTATTTGCATCAAATTAAATTGCTAGGCAAGCTTTTTTAAAAAAACCAATACCGGAGTTTTCCACTTAATGTACTCCCCTGTTAATGTACCATGGGTATATTAACTGGAAACAGGTGCCAGTTAATGTACTATGGTACATTAATAGGCGCCAAAGTTTTGTTTTGTTTGAATGTCTATTAATAGGTTTTTGTCACAAAAGCCATTGTAACAGAACAATTTTGGTCTCTGCATGATTAGTGCATGTAATGTTCGTGATAAAAACATGCGTATGCGGTGTTTTAAGGCAGGAGTCCGCAAATAATGGGTCGCGACCCAAATTTGGGTCTTCCAGATGGGGTCGCAAAAAATCTCAACTTACTAAAATTATTTTGATATAATGACGCACTTTCACGTCATCATTATTTTCAATTATTTTTTGGAATTTTTGGTTTGAAAACTTTTTCACTTTGCGTCATAATATAAATTTTTTTTATCTTTCTAGCTATAAGTTTTGAAAATTGAAGTCCTTCGACGTAACAAGTGGCAATTGTTACGATTGATGAAATAACAATCGATCAATCATAGCATATAAAATTTCAATGTCTTTGTTGCTAGTCACTGAAGTATCAGTTCACTATAGATTATTTTAGTGGCATCTGTCGGAGGATATAAGGGCCTTGCAGCTTTCAGGTAATTAGCCTCCTGAAGTAATTAAACCAATATGTTTTTTCCACCGATTAGAAAAAGAATCGCTAAGTGAAAAGAAAACCATGAAAGAGTTTCTCACAATCTCAGAGAAATCAGAAGGCATCCTATGAAGTGGCATATCTAATCGCAGAAGATAAAAAACCACACACGATCGGAGAAACCCTCATTAAACCTGCTGCTGTTGCAATCAGCCAAATTATGCATGGAGACAAGATAGCTGACGAAGTAAAAGAAATTCCGTTGTCTGCTGACACCATTCGTCGGCGTATCAGCGAAATTGGTCAAGATATCAAGTTCCAACTGAATGACAAAGTGAAGAGAAAAAAATTTGCTTTGCAATTAGATGAATCCACGGACGTGTCCGGTTTAGCGCAGTTGATCGTGTTCATATGATATATAGCCAATGGGAAGCCTGAAGAAGACTTACTCATGTGCGCGTCGCTGTTAGGAACATGCACAGGTGAAGACATTTTCTCAGCAGTGGACACGAGACTAAAGAATAATGGATTATCTTGGAAGCATTGTATCAGCATTTGTATTGATGGAGCTGGGGCTATGGCAGGAAAACGTAAAGGTTTTTTGGCAAGAGTATTACAAGTTGCGCCTCGAATCAACTTTACCCATTATATTATTCATAGAGAAAATCTTGCCAGCAAAGCACTAGACTCAGATTTAAACAGTGTTCTTGATGTAGCGATAAAAATTGTTAACTTTATTAAATCGAGACCTCTCCAGACATGACTATTTACCACTCTTTGTGATGAAATGGGCTCGCGCCATAAAAGTCTTCTCCTTCATTCAAAAGTAAGGTGGTATCGGGAGGAAAAGTTCTTACCCGTTTCTACAAGCTGAGGGATGAGGTATACTTGTTTCTCATGGATCGAAAACAAGAACCTGCTTCCAACCTTACTGACCCTGACTAAATAATAAAACTGCTGTACTTATCTTGCATTTTTGAGAAATTAAACGTCTTGAATTTGTCATTGCAAGGTGAATCAATGAACATCCTAACAAGATCGAAGCCTTTAAAAAGAAACTTCAACATTGGACTGGCCTACTTGAAAGCGGAAAAATGGAAATGTTTTCTGAGCAGAATGATTTTCTCGAAGAAAACGAGTTAAGTCAAAACACTGTAAAACAATCCATCCTTAACCATCTTCAAGATCTTACTCAATGGCTTGATAAATATTTTCCAGAAGAAACAGATCCAAAAATACGATTGGATATTATCACCCTTCACCGTATCAAATACACGCCATCTCTTAGTAAAATTGATTAAAGCACTGGATGATATGAAAAGTGACCGCCGTTTAAAGATTGCTTTTGATAAGAGGAGTTTGGCTGAATTTTGGATTTTAGTTGAGAAAGAATATTCACAGTTATCAGCGGCCGCAATGAATGTTCTTTTGCCTTTAGGAACCACCTACTTCTGTAAAATGACGTTTTCGCATACATCAAAAACAAATACAAATCAAGATTAGAAGTAGAAGATGATCTTCGGGTTGCCGTCTATAATATCAATCCCAGAATTGGTTTATTGTGTTCTAAACACAAAGCTTATACTTCTCATTAGAAAGAATAAACGCAATGATTTGTTTGTGACTGCTAACTTTCTACAGTTAATAAAAAAATTGCTACATTAAATAGTAGCTTTAAAATTGGTATAATGTTCCACAAGAATGACGCTCACTAAATTTTTGGGTAGCGTAAATTCAAGGCAAATACTTTTTGGGTTGTACCAAAAAGTATTTGCATTATACCAAAAAAATATACAAAGTATATACCATTATACAAGTATATACCAAAAAAAATGCATTATACAAGTATATACCAAAAAATACTTTTTGAGTCGTACCAAAAAGTATTTGCAGACCCCTGTTTTAAGGGACCATTATTCCAGCATTTTGACGTGATCAATTTTAGAGCAAACTTGTATTCCGTAAAATTTTTAACTCCTTTTCAAAAAGTTGTCTAATCGATCAAAACGCAGAGATATTCCAGTAGAAACAAAGTTGGAAATAGTGAAGCGCTACAAAAGCGGTGAATATTTGTACCGACTAGAAAAAGGGGCAGGTTTTCAGAGAAAGCAAATAAAGTACTGGCAAAAAATGAAGACAGCTATATCTCCATAAATAAAAAACAAAAACGCAAGAGGATTAGCGGCTCTGGCCCAAAAGCCAAATTTGAGGAAGTCGAAAAGCACCTGTTTTTCTGGTTCCGAGATGAAAGAGAGGACAAGCACCAAGTCAACTACACTCGGCTGCGAGAGAAGGCACAAGAAATTGCAGAAGAATTTTAAATTGTCAATTTTGTTGGCCTAAACAAGTGGATTTTTAATTTCTTTCGTTGTCATCATATTGGAAATTACCGAATTACACATCAAGGGAAGCAGGATGGACGTACTGCAATTGAAAAGCATCAAGTTGTAAGTGATTTTCTTGTTAGTTCTGCTCAGAGCATGGTTGGATATAACCTAATGCAAATCTAAAATATGGACGAAACGCCGTGTTATTTAGACATGGCTTCAGATCAGACATTTCATTTTAAGGGCGACAAAAATGTTGATGGCATTGATACAGGCCATAGAAAATCGCACTTGACAGTAACTTTGTGTTGCTGTGCAGATGGACGAATGATAAAGACTCTGATTGTATTCAAAGGACTTAAGAATGTCTCAAAACTAAATCTTCCAGCTGACGTCGAGGTTACAGTAAGCATGGGCGGCTTCATGAACATATGTCTGATGCTGTAATGGATTCGAAGCTGCTTCACTCAGCGTGGACCTATTTTAGCCCGTACACCATCGATACTCTACATGGACAGTTATGGATCGCATATAAAAGAAGAGGTTTCCGAGTCTCTCCGTTCCCATTGTGCTACAAAAGTACTGGTGATTCCTCCAAAAATGACTGGTGTCCTGAAGCTATTGGACATTTCACTCAATAGTTCTTTTAAAGCTGCTCTTCATCGAGGCTGGTTGGACTGGCTTATAAACGGTCCTAAAGAAATGACTGCAAAAGGATATCGTCGACCACCATCATATCAAGCGGTGGTGGACATGATGTTGAAGGTTGTGCACAGTCTTTTGCTGGAGAGTATCAGAAAGAGCTTTCTAGTGTGTGGTATTGCATCAGAAGGAGAAAAAGTCCCAGAGAATGAACTGAATGAGCGTTTGAAGCAGCTTTTGGTTGCTCCTGAAAATGCAAGAATGGTGCTAAATACCAAAGAAGCCAGTGCAGAAAACATTATAGAGGTGGAATATCACAACGAATCCGATGAGGAAGATGAACTGGATTTTATTCAGAATGGTGCAAATGACATCATGGAGAGTTTGGGTGCTGATGATTATGACAACAGTGATGAATAAAACTTTTGAGGATTGATTGTTTTCATCAACGAATGTGATGTTATAATAAAAAAAACGCTTTTGGAATTTTGTTTTCAATGAAAGTGTATAAAAAAATTGTCGGAACAGGCACTTGATGTGCGTTTCCACTTAATGTACCATGGTACATTAACCTGGACTAAACTTATTTTGAAATTTTGTTATTTTCCAGTTAATGTACCTGATACATGATTGCAAAAGGAAAACTCCGGTAGTGTGATTTTTCCATCCAAATTTCTGTATATTTCACTTCTAAGCTGTATATATTTTTATCACACATTTTCACGTTCACTCATAAAGAGTTTGTAAATTTTTTCTGTAGTATTTTTTGTTTTGTGTCGAAATGTGATATGATTTTACCAGTTATTTTGAATTTTTTTATTTCATTTTTTAACTTTGATTCTTCATTCATTCAGTTTTTATTTGCAATCAAGTTATTATTACGTTACCAAATTGTTATTGGCAAAGTGATTGCGAATAAGAAAACAGCGGCCAAACGATACGTTATTACACGCACAACATTAATTATGTGTGGTCGCTAAAAAAAGTAATAATAATTTAGTAATTACAGTAAACAATTCTCATATATTTTACGTCTGAGCTGAATGATATTGCACAAATTAAAAATTTTTTCTTTGTTTAGTCATCGATTCCGAAATGATACTTGCTTTCTCAGTGATGTTTTTAAACGAAGGTGCATATAATTGTACTGATATTTGTACATACTCGTTTTTGCAAACCTCCCTCATTCAATTGTGTTGATTTTGTAAAATGCTGTGCAAAGTTTTAATTACTTGTGGTATTATGCATTTCGTGATTAACTTACAATCATATATCTTGGCTAGTCGTGAACTGGGGCCCAGAGCGCGTATTACTGCCGATCTTTAAGTTTAAAATTCTGTGCTTTTCGATCAAAAAAGGTAGACATCACTGCCAGCGTCTGATCCAGGCAGTGCAGCAGTCTGGGGTAGTAAAAGGATAAACCCTCGGCCCCAGTCCTGTTTGTGTCTGACCCGGAGTGGATACCTCTTCAAACGACGACGACGAAAAAAGGTAGTCCTCATAAAATAAAATAATTATTAAATCACTTGTTTAAATTGTGCAACTCGGTTGTAAACACACTCGGATCAAGACAAACTCTAGTACATAGACGAGACGCAGACCGATAGTTGATACTCTAAGCCTGGACGCAACCAGGGTGAGCACAAACCTTAGTTGGTTTCCAATCATCTGCCTGTAAAAAATATTTTACATTGTGCTCTTTTTGTTGTTTCGTGTCCGCTGATAAATTGTTACGGAAAATTATCTTTGTAATAAACGGAATCAGTTTTATTAATTTTTGTTCCAACAAACTTGTCACAAATCTATTGAGAGTGCGTGACTTTAATTAATTTTATTTTTGTCTACTATTCAAACTTTGCCACTATAAAATTACTTTTTGTCCCAAATAAATAATACATTCTGCTTGAAAATTCACAACGTTTCAGTTAGCGACTTTTCGGCATCATGACTTTAAGAAAAAGCGTTTTAAGCTTTTAATTTTAATTGAATATCCTACTTTTATTACTATTTATTTCACTGTAGTGGAATAAATAGTAATATGTTCATAAGCTCTTTGTTTTTGTTTTAAAATTGCTTAGAATATTTTTTCATCTTCGGGTCGATATCCAAGCCTGGCCCTAGCCTTGTTTTTTGGGTCGCGTTTTCTGCTTAATCAGCACAGGGAGGCGTAGTCAAAAACGACTGAAAAGGTACTGCAGAGCGCAGGTGAATAATATTTTTTATTTATTTTATCTCTATATTTATCCTCCTGACTCACAGGAAAGCGACGGAGGTGCTAATACATAGGGAAAGCATTTACCCCGATCTGCTTCCGGAAATGCCAAGATATTGCATTGAATTAAATTCAGTTCAGTTCAGTTTTCTTTTATTTCTGCTCCGCCACATGAACAAAATAACAACATGTTGAAAAGTTTGTGTGTTGTTAAAGACGGGGTTAGAAAAAGGAAGAAGCAACAAAACGAGTTGACGTTGTGTCTTGCTAATTAGCGATGAAAGGTGTGACTTGTTGTTTAATATAGAAGCAAGGTTGCTTCACCTCATCATAAAATTGTTTAAAAAAATTGAAAGAGAAAAAGAAAAAAAAATAAAGTATAGGACCGAGGTTATTTGCTTAATAAAACACTGCTATGATAAATAGAGATATGACTGTAATTCGGAACTGCTTGCCAAGACCACCAAAGAGGGAAAAGTGCCGCAAAGTGTCTCTTCCAAGGAAACAGCAGAGCCGTTAACGAAGAGGTAAATTGTGTCAGTAGAGAAGAAGTAAAGAACGCACTAAGAAGGATGAAAAATGGTAAAGCGGTTGGGCCAGATGAGTTGCCAATAGAAGTTTGGAAGTGCATAGGAAAGATGGAGATAGAGTTTTTGACCAGACTCTTCAACAGACTATTAATGGGTGAACGGATGCCAGAAGAATGGAGAAGGAGTGTGCTTATCCCAATCTATATAAACAAAGGGGACGCAGAGGAAATTACAGAGGAATAAAGCTAACGAGCCACACAATCAAGGTATGGGAAAAAATTATTGAAGCCAGACTAAGGGATAGAATAGAGATCAGCAAACAGCAATATGAATTTATGCCAGGAAAGGGTACCACCGATACCATGGCTGCCTTAACCCATTAACGGCCATTGTCCTTTTTTTGGGACGTAAATTAAAATTTCACTGGAACTTATATTATTGCATATATTTTATTGCTATCTTTTCCCACAGGATAATAATCAAGTATTCTATGTTCTTTGTAAATACCAGATCAAAAAGTTTATAATTCTTGACTCTAGAGCATTACAAATATAGCTAATTTTAGCTCTTCTCGGCCTAACTTGCAATATTGTAGCCAGTGTCAATGTGACTACAGTCCAGTGAGGGTGTGCAGCCTAATTACTCTTAGGAAAGACAGATAGACAGACTGAAACATAAAATTGATATGAATAAGTCATTATGTGAGTGTACTAAATGTTTAAATTTTATGACCCATTTATGGGACAATGGCCTCATTTCAGCAAAGTGTGTGAATTTCAATTTTTATCAAATATTCTTTTACTTTTATGGTAACTGTTCAGAACTTTAGTTGCTAAATATTGAAATACCTTTGCTATAACCTTTTTATGTAGTCGGCAGCGTGGTGGAGTGGTTAAAGCACCGGACTCGTGACCAACACGGTATCGGTTCAAAACCCACTCGCGCCATTCTGTTTTGTTGTTGGGAAAGACACTTTACAGCACATTCCCCTGTGTGGTGGTTCTGGCAAGCAGTTCTAAATTACAGTCATATCTCTATTAAATTACAAGCGGACAGCAATATCTTGGTATCTCCGGAAGCGGGTTGGGATAATTGTCTATCCTATGTATTAGCGCCTCCGTCGCTTTCCTGCAAGTCAGGAGGATAAGTATAGAAATAAAATAAATGCACATTTTACAGAAATTTTAGCTATTTTGTAAATGTATTAATAAATGTACCATGTTTCGTAAACGCGGCATGATTACTGAAGAAATTCACAGAGCACTTGCAGAATTGGAGGATGACAACATTGAAGGCGTTTCTGTTGCAATTATTCCACCCCTATGGATGTTCTTACGGATGAAGAGGATGTAAATGATGAAAATATTCCTGAAGCGACCAGCAGGAACTTTAGAACTAATAGGTTACCAACTTCTCAAGTAAATGAAGATGAGCCTTCAACATCTGCAATCCGGCATAAACGGAAGAAAAAAGATCCTAGCGTAGATCCCAAATGGGAAAAATGTGAACCAGAGTACAAAAGTGAAATGATGACTCCCTCAAAAAATTTTTACGAGAAGTTAGAAAGCCTTCAAGGTAAAAGTACTGCGGAAATTTTTGAACAATTACTATCTGATGTACTTGAACTAATGCTACAGCAAACATTGACTTATGCTTTACAAAAGAATGATCCACAGTTTACACTTGAATTGAATAAAATCAAAACATTTATGGGAATTCTTCTCTTCAGCGGGTATCATAAACTGCCACAGCAAAACATGTACTGGGAGCAGAGCCCAGAGACTGGAATACCATTAGTATATAATGCTATGACAAGACAAAAATTCAAAACGATAAATCGGTATCTACATCTAAATGAAAATGCTATGATTGATGCTAGTGACAAAATGTATGAATTGGGACCTTTTTTAGATGCCCTAAACACAAATTTTCAGAAGTTTGGCATTTTTCACTCTCATTTGTCAATTGATGAAATGATGATAAGGTACTATGGGATGCATTCCGCAAAAATGTTTATGAAAGGAAAGCCTATAAAATTCGGGTATAAATTTTGGTGTTTGTGTAGTGAAGATAGATATTTATGCAACTTTGCATCTTACCTTGGTAAAGAAAACGAGCCGAACAATGAACCTCTTGGAATAAAAGTCATAAAAACCTAACCTCAATTATTCCAAAAGAAGAGGCCTCCAACGATGAAATTTTCTTTGATAATTTCTTTACAAGCATTGAAGTTTTAAAGCATTTAGGGGACAACTCATTAAAAGCAACTGGTACTAACAGAGAAAATCGTACCAAAAAATGCCCTCTAATCTCTTCTAAAGCAATGAAGAAAACTATGGAAAGAGGGTTTACTGATTATAGGTTTGATCTGGAAACCCGAATCTTAGTACTTAGTAGTCAAGTGGCATGACAACACTCCCGTTTCTATTGCTACCACTTACAGTTCTGTGTATCCAGTTGGAAATACCACCAGACACTCACATAAATTGAAAAAAAATTACTATAAAAATCCCAAAAGTTGTATCTGAATATAATAAATCGATGGGAGGAGTTGACCTTCTAGATAAACAGGTCACTCTATATAGAACAAGGTTTCGCGGAAAGAAGTGGTGGTTTCCAATTTTTATTCAAATGTTGGACGTAGCTGTTATAAATTGCTGGAGAATACATAACATTGTAAACAAAGATGAGAATCTTACTCTGCTAGAAGCCAGAAGAAGGCTCACTTTAGCATTGCTTTCAAAAACATCGTCTTCCAACCGACATCGTCCAGGACCACAGAGGAGCATATTAAGAAGAGGAAGAGTAAGTGAAGAAGTTAGATATGATTCTGGGAATCATTTTGTTGTAGTAATTCAAACTCAGAGGCGTTGTGCACTGTGTGGAAAGAAGGTCAAAAGAATT